>JASANB010002820.1:0-106036 GCA_030248155.1 Sabatieria punctata | reverse complement strand
AGATTCTCCGAGTGAAAGTGTTTTCAGTGAAGTGGACTGTTGCAATGCACTCTCTGTTTGCGACCGATGTACGGCCTCCCCATCCAGCCATTCCAGCCAAGCCAAATGGTTAAACACAAACTGTTTATACACTCTTCTAGCTGTAACCGGGTTCTCAGCAAGATTGAGATCCCTCAACGACTTCAGTTGTGTCAGCTGCTTGATTGAATTGCAGCTGAAGATCTTGTTCTGAGAAGCATCTAGTATCTGCAGAGCAGAGAGACTTCCCACATTGTTCAGACTCTTCACTCTGTTCTGACTGACGTTCAGACTCTGCAGGTTTTTCTGACTGCTCAGAGACTCTGCACCCAGGGCTCTGATGTCATTGCTGTTCAGATCCAGCGTTTCAAGCTCCCTCAACTCGGTTAAACCATCTACAGCTGTTAATTTGTTGTGTGCCAAATGCAACTGCTTCAGTGAAGACAATGAACCAAGGCCCAACTTTGCAATCGACTTCAAATTGTTGTTCTCCAGCTTCAGAACTGCCAAGTTGGGCATGACTCTCTGCATATCAGTGGGGCCATCAGCTACGACATTTTCAATTTGATTGAAGGATAAATCCAAGGCTCTTAGGTTGGTAAGCAGTAACAGATCACCAAAGGAAGTCAAGTTGTTGTGGGACAAGTCGATTTCAGTCACGTGACTGATTAATTCGACGTGAGAGCCCAGTTTCACTGCATTCAACTGAAAACTGTTCAGCTTAATCGTTGCAAGGTTGTTGTAGTTGGGCTGTTTCTCCTGAAGGAACCGAAGGGTCAGAGTGTAACCCAACAGACGAATTGCTGCTGATCGCTCGGTCTCTGCCTGCAACACAACTCTAAGCTAACAGCTATATAGAATATGCAGCGTTTCAAAACTCACGACAGGTTTGCAATTGAGAACTTGCAGATTTCTGTGGGCATAAAGTATTTGAGTTCTGAAGTCTTCGGCTGCACCAGCTTCTGTTCCGGTGGCATCGAGAAATCGGAGAGATTTCATGTTCTAAAACGTTTTTTGATTGGACAAAAAAACGCATGCTGCATCTCGAACGAAAATACTGACTTGCCACTTCACAAGCTCTCCCAAATCTGTCAAAAGATTGAACGAGATTCTCCAATCTTCCAGCATAGCTGAGTTTTCCAGCCCTTCGCAACGTTGCAGGCGATTACAGCTGCAGTTCAGCTCTGCAAGCAAAGTCAAATCTGTGCAAAATAACAGCGATTCCAGATTATTATGAGAAACGTCCAGTATTAGCAGGTCTACCAAGCCAGCCAAACTTGGTATTGACTGCAGTTGGTTCCAGGAGAGTGAAAGGCACTGCAGTTTTTCCAGTTTCGCTATCTGGTCAACCTTGCGCAACTTGTTTCTGGACAAACTGAGCCATTTCAAGTTGCTGAAGTGTTCAAGACCATGTACTTGAGAAAGAGAGAGGTTGGCTAAGTTCAGACCGGTCACTTTGGTGTGCCATTGCAGCTCACTGACTTTGTGTGTTTGCTGCAAGTCAAACCGATTCAGTTGACCGATCGGAGTTCTGTTAGTGAGAACTCGCGGCAACTCTCTCTCAAAGTGTCTGCGCCAGGCTGCCGCATGGAAAATGTTGGCTGCTTTTCTAGCTGGATGCTGTAACTTGGTCCAAGATTGTAGAATTTCCTCAGTCACTGCTGATGATTCTATGAGTTCAGAGATCTTCGGGATGCCTTCACTGAACAATGGCTCGATAAACAGGATTGCAATGAATCGCAATACCGAACTGTCGACAAGCTGAACTTCAGAATCCAGACTGTGTTCCATTTCATGCATTTCTGAGCCGCAAATATGTTCTGCATCTTCGCTACTAGGGTTAGTTGTTTCTTCCAGATCATCAAAAGTAGTAGTGGTATCCAGTTCTGCCAAAATCAAGCGTCTTATGCCAAACTGACGCTCATTTTCTTTCAGATTACACGCTTTGTAAAGACTTCTACTCAATACCAAAGGCAGTGAAGGATGAGATCCATCTATAAGTTGCAGAATATGTTCAATGCGCCAATAATTATCGATTGTATCCATGACAAAATGAAAATTCGCAGAATGACATTCAGAATCAGTAAGTAAGAAGCAGTCCAGTAACCGAAAAGAAGAAACGCCAGTTTTTGTTTCCAGTTCAGGACACTGGAACTTGGCTATAAAGTCATCTACTGAGTTCTGGATGTCAGCAGATTCTAACCAGAAGTTGTCGCCGGCACAGGATTCCAATTGACGATTTAGGTGCCAAATATTGATTTTTAGTCTGTCGACCAACTTTTCCTGGTAATTGTCCAAAACTAGACTTGCTGAGGGCAAATAGGTGGGGTAACTGGTTGAAATTCTTGACAGAATTTGTTTTTTGGTGTCAAACCATGAGAGTAACCCCAATTGGAAGTTATTTTCCAGTTCCACTTGAGCGCAGAGGTTTTCCGATTTCTGCTTCAGAATGGTTTGCTGTAAAAAGAGATCAGTGGTTCATGTTTTTTTTGTGTGAGCTGGCATTACCGAAAAACTGTCGAACTGGCTCTGATTTAGGACCAGATCTGAGTCCAAATACTCCAGTTTGGGAAAATGGTAGCTTATCCAGGGAATGTAAAGTTGGTGCAGGGAAACGGAGCATGGCAGCGAGTGTGGCGCAGCGAAGGCCAATCGATTCAGTCTTGTACAAGCTACCAGAGGGTACAAACTCTAAACCTAGCAATATTTGCATAGGCAACCTCATTTATCTCTTAAATATATTCTACCGAAAAGTCGTCCAAAATATTTCCTGATAAATCGATAGATTCGAGATGCAAAGGCCAGTATGACACACCAAGAATACCTAAATTATTTACTTCGCCTTTTGTTGCAAGACCAAAATGAAATAATTTTACTCTTTGAGCTGATCCTGTTGTCCTCTAATCGCAATTCTTTCAATAATTTCAGTTTGGCTAAAAACTAGATTAGCGCAGCTTTGCACTGTTGCAAGACGTTTAAAGGTACTGCAATGTCGGATATTCTGTTGTTTGATAGCCACAGAACCGTCAAGCTGCTGAGGTTTTCCACTTCACGGACATCCTCTATATTGTTCTCGTACAGATACAGTTTCTCCAACCTCTGGCAACACTCGATGCCAGATAAGTCCTAAAGAGATAAATAAGAGATAATAGGCCGTACTGTAGTAGGCACTTAACGCCGTTTATGGTACCGACACCATATAAGGTGCCGGTACCATATTTAGACCGGTACCTTATATGGTATTACTACCATATATCGTACGAAATCTGAACAGAATGGTACCATATATGGTACCGGTACCGGCAACAACGCGCAGGTAGGGTACCATATATGGTGTCGGTACCATAAACGGCGTTAAGTGCCTGACGGTATTACGACTGTACTTGGAGAATTCCCTCGCAAAGCCAAAGTTCACGCAAGCAGCTACCGACTTCATTTAACGGCGTCAAATCAGTTATGTCCTGACCGATCAGTTTTAGACACGACAGGTTCTGGAAGTATTTGAGGCCGACCAAAATCGGATAGCCGCCGAAATAAATCTCCAATTTTTTCACCTCTTTCCCATGGTCTCCAATTTTGGCTATTTCTAGGCCGTTTGTGGAACACTAAAGATTTTATGCACTACTATAAAAAGGAACCAGAAATCATACATGTAATAGGTATCCGGATTCTGCCCTACCCAACTTAGGCCGGTGAAAGAAGTGACTGTTGAATCAATGTAACAGTAACAGAAAATTTAACAATTAAAGACTGGGGCTGTGCAAAAATGACGTCTTCGGTAATGGGGAGGGTGGTTTGCCAATTGTTGACAACCGATGACAAGGGGGAGGGGGTTCGACCAATGATGACGTCACTTTTGTCTCACAGGGGAATTTTGAGAAATTAGCCTTCAAAAACGCATTTGAAAAGCATTCTTAGCTTAAAATTAACTGTTTTAGAAGTATGAGGAGGCCAGGTTGGGATTCTAACCAACAAGGGCGAGAAAATTTAGAAAAATTAAACTTTCAAAAACGCATTGAAAACGCAGGTCATCATTAGAGCCCTGCACAGGCCGCCCGGCAGAAAATTTTGGCTGGGTTGCTCCGGTTGGAGCCTGCCCGGGATGGATTGGGTTATATTTTAAAATCTACGTTGTACTTTAGCCAAAACAAGCTTTTCTTTAAATCTGTTTTATTTTTAGGTTTGTTGCGTCATTAGAAATGTTTCCTTTGCACGTACTGTACTGTAGTTCTCGCTCAAGTGATTTTGAATGATTTTTCGCGATTTTAACTGTCTCCCGAAACGCCCGGCGCAAAATGTCATCCGAGCGGACTCGAAATTTGATATTCCAGGCCACGCCGTGAAAAGAGGCACCATGCACAGGGCTCTATTTAGACATCTTCAGTAAAGAATTTTTTCTTTTCTCTTACTTTTGACAGGTTTTTTCTTTCTACCTCCACCAAAAAGGTGTACCTACCTACACTACACTTACCTTACTTTACTTGCATACCTTATGAACTGTTTTCAATACATGTAGTTCATAATAACTTCGTCGATGGCTTTTTCACTGAATTGTGATAAATTAGTAGATTTTCCAATTTTTTCTTTGATTTTCTTAAAAATAACTAAAAATCTTCAAGAAAACCAAACTGTTTCTAAATGCGGGAAAATCCAGGAGAATTTAGAAGAATAACCAGAAGAGCAGTCTAGACGTTTTGACCAGTACTATACTAACTAAAGTAGCCCTAAAGCACTAAATGAGCATGCATACCACTTAGTTAGTACTAGCGCCGCTAGATCTAGCCTTGTTCTAACCGCGTGCAGATCCCCTGGCCGGTGCCAGACCCCAATCGACGGATGACCTGTTGTTACATGTATGCCAGTAATACTGGATAATGTAAGTTCAGCATAAAAGTTATTAAAGTGGTGAAAATTACCAGCGTCTGTAAGTGTTTTAGTAATTTCAGTCGCGCTTCCTGTTGATGCTCCACAGAAGCCATTGCTCTCTCCTCGACGCTGTCAGTTCTTTTGAATAACGTACCTAACTACGGTACATACCTTTTATGGGAAGGAGCATTCAGAACTAAAAGTAGGCACATGCAGTTGAGTCAATGCGCCTACCTACGTACCTACACCCATTTGTCATAATTTTATGTCCGGCGCTCGGCGGGGATTCAAGGCTCTAGCTTTTAATTCATTTCCTTATTATTGTGCTTTGCTATTTAGCCATCTCGTAAATTCGTTAGCCTAACCATACCATTCAGTCAGGGAATCATAAAGCAAGCGTATGCGCAGGTTATGTACTTGCAAGCGCCGGATTACCCCAGGGTCCTTCTAATTTAAAAAATTTAAAAAATTGAACTATTTTTTGTCGCCGGCCTTTTTTATGTTGAATTTTCAATGGCAGGAATGTGTAACGTTGGTGTTCGTTTGAGATCTATTTTAACGTAGAGGGAACCAGCCAGATCCGCGAAAAAAAGTTGCTTGAACATGCTAAGCTAACTATTCTCGCAAAATGCATATTAAATCCCGTACAGGTAGGGAGATCACTAATTGCTCCGATTAGTGCTTCAAGTGTAGATCATTTTTGGCCGTTTTTTGTTTAAAAAGGTCCACTATCCTGGGACTTGGACGAAGATTCTTATATTTATGCTTAATCGATAGCAAATTTCATATTTACCCATATGCTCTTGGACAAACATCTGTCAGCGGATTCGAATCCTATGAGTGTTTTAGTAAGTGGATGTCGCAACGCGAAATTCTTTTTTTTTCGTTTTTTTAATTTGTTGTTCAAGGATCGGAAAATAAATGCACCGAAATATGCAGCTACGGTAGACCTACTTACATAGTAAAATTGATAGATCTTTACGGTTTCGATCCCAATCTTTGTAAGTGTGCTAATTCTGTAGCTAGGGTAATGCTCTACTGATCCGGCCAATTCAGACGCATGTACGTCTATGCGGGCACTTTTCAACTATCCGGACATTTTCGTCGTTATAGGGGAGTAAAGATTTGGTGGGGGAAAACGGACACTAATTCCACATCGTACCCGTTTTAACTATTGTACTTTAGGGGAGTAATGGGCTACTATTGTACTTTAGGGGAGTAATGGCACTCTATTGTACTTTAAGGGAGTAATGGAACTCTATTGTACTTTAGGGGAGTAATCGCACTCTATTGTACTTTAAGGGAGTAATGGCCTACTATTGTACTTTAGGGGAGTAATGGGCTACTATTGTACTTTAGGGGAGTAATGACTTGTATGGATTTCGGCCGCGTAAAAGGCGCCCGCCGCGAACTTCCTCACTGCCTTTATGAATTTGACGCACCAATTGTACTATTTTACTTTAGGAGAGTAATGCCACTCTATGTACTTTAAGGGAGTAATTCCACTCTATTGTACTTTAGGGGAGTAATTGCACTCTATTGTACTAGGGGAGCAATGGCTGTCTCTCTGTCTCTGAAGTTTCTGACTTGAACACTGTTCTGAGAGCGTTTTAAAGAATTTGACATTTACACTTCAAGAATTTTATTATTTAAGTAAGTGTCAAGCTACTGAGTAGTATTCTGAGATCCAGTACATCATTTCCTGAAAAATGTTTTCGTTGTTATGTGTTCTATGAACATATAATTGTATAGGTATGAAGCAAATAACTCATTAGACGTCCGTGCAAAGGTTTCATGCTTTGTTTTACAGCTTTCCAGGTGCGTCCATAGACTGTATGGGCACCCTTTGATCACTTGCACCTACGAAATTCACAGTATAAAAGTTAATCTGTTAACAGTAAAATGTGACAAAGGTAAAATGTTTAACAGACCGATGGTTAACCTTAAAAGTTGATATTTTCGTTCGATGACCCCATTGAAATTGTGCTGTAAGTTATTGATACCTCCATAGGCAGCTCATCCATCTGACACAATTAATTAATGTATCTAGGTAATAGAAAAAACTAATTTTAACAGGTCTTATAACAAATACCAGGCTCAATGTATGGCTCGATGAGAGGAATCAATGTAGCAACATCTTTGTGCTCAACAGGGATCAGCATCAAATTGTTCGTTCCTCTTTGTATTGCACCATGCCAAAAACCCTTTTGTGTTCTCTAAAGTCTGCCAACTTGGTACTTTGTCTTGTAAAAAACAGACTCGTCAATTTCTACAATGGTATTAGGGCCACCCATTCTAAAATTTTGAAGAGACTGGTTGGACAGCTGCCCGACCATGATGAGAGGAAATTGGAAAATTGGCATTCAAAAACGCGTTAATATGGCATTCAACATAAAATTGACAGTTTTAGTAGTTAATTCACTTGTTTATCTGATTTTTGACCGATTTCTTCTTTGGATCCCACACACCCTGGGTACACTACTGAAAGTCATTCTACTGCGTGGTATTCTCCAATGCAGAACAGTAGATGATTGAACAGTTTTTCATCGTTCATTCCTTTTTGGAACATGTAAGAGTACAAGCAGGTAGGGGTACAGCTGACTCGATGTTCCATGAAAGTTTTTCAACTGGCCATCAGTTCAGCCCACTTTGCTTCCGTTTCTTTTGTTTGGAGCACCCTCATCAGTTGAAACCAGCTGAACATACCCCTGTAGTTGTCTTTCCACGCCTGACCAAACTGTTGCTTCAGTAGATCCTACATCTTGGTTATAATCGTGCTTCTTCCACCATACACATAATCAAGCAGTTTGTTTTCTGCCATGAGTTTTGAACCTGTAAGAACACGCTTGTCATAGCCAACCAACACTACTTGAATTGGGTAACTGTTTATGTAGCCACCACTCTCGTAGTACCACCCGATTTGGAGGATGAATTCGTAATCTTTAACATTGAATGAAACACCAAATGGGTCAATTACTACATTAGATTGCATTTTACCAGTATCCAAATCCACAGGCAATGGTAGATCTACATAATTCATTTCGTTTGTCTCAGGTATTTTTTATTTCAGCTCTACTTGCTCAGATGCACCCACCAAAGCTAAGCTAAGGTAATCTGCTGTGTGCAGTCAAAATCTAGGGCACAGTTGTTGTTTGTGGGCATGCGTGAACCAAATTTGTGCAGATATAGCTACTCTTCAGGTGTCGTTGCAAGTATTCCCAGATTTTATCAATTGACTCTTCAAGAAATTTCTTGCATATTCCTACAAGTTTTGTCAAGTGGTAATTAGCGGTAGGGGAGCTTTGTGATTTAAAAGCAATGTACTGATTGATTGTTAACCAATCATAAATTGCCACCTGTCAGAAATATCAAATCCTCGCATGCAGAGTAGACATGATCCTCTGCCATTGTCTTTCCTTTCTCTGCTACCTTCTTTCCAATCTCAACAGCGAAAGTGCATGCAATACACTTGAACTGTTGGCCAAATTTCAGTGCCACAGATGCAACTTGGTATGGATCGCGTCTGCATGTTTCTGTGCAATTGTTTGATTGCACAGAGCCAATGGCAAGTGTGAGCACACCAATGACCAGAAATTTTATTATGCTCTGGTACAAACAACTACAAACTCGATTGAAACTCGGCTCGCTACCTTTAAATTTAGCAGGAAGCTGTCCAGCAACTGCTACAGCTGCTATAGTAGATAATAGAAAGACTGCTATAGTAGATAGCAGCACAGACTACTAGCAAAGCTACAAACTGTGGTTGGCTTTCTCTTGTCATATTTCTTGTGTAAAAGCTACCCTACTGTATAGAAAAGTAGATCTTGAACAGTGAAACATCGTTATTGTTATGTGATATGGCAGCGTTAATTGAATTTATACTATTGTCAAACAAAACAAAAGAAGAAAAGTACGCAGGAGTAATCAAGATTTAATCAATTGTCAGATCAGAACAATGTGTACAAGTGCAGCAACTTCAGAGACAAACAGGCAACCATTACTCCCCTAAAGTACAATAGAGTGCGATTACTCCCCTAAAGTACAATAGAGTGGCATTACTCTCCTAAAGTAAAATAGTACAATTGGTGCGTCAAATTCATAAAGGCAGTGAGAAAGTTCGCGGTGGGCGCCTTTTACGCAACTGAAATCCGTACAACTCATTACTCCCCTAAAGTACAATAGAGTGGCATTACTCTCCTAAAGTAAAATAGTACAATTGGTGCGTCAAATTCATAAAGGCAGTGAGAAAGTTCGCGGTGGGCGCCTTTTACGCAACCGAAATCCGTACAACTCATTACTCCCCTAAAGTACAATAGTAGCCCATTACTCCCTTAAAGTACAATAGAGTGCGATTACTCCCCTAAAGTACAATAGAGTGCCATTACTCCCTTAAAGTATAATAGAGTGCCATTACACCCCTAAAGTACAATAGTAGCCCATTACTCCCCTAAAGTACAATAGTTAAAACGGGTACGATATGGAATTAGTGTACCTTTTCCCCCACCAAATCATTACTCCCCGATAACGGCGAAAATGTCCGGATAGTTGAAAAGTGCCGTCTATGCGTATGAATTTTATGGCACGTTTTCTAAGTGGGGTTCCGGGGTAATTGGCCGCTCAATCGATGACGTAAGCGATATGACGAGAGCGCGTAATTTGAGATGAGATAGCATGCAGTAATTGATTGTGGATGTGCTGGTGTGTAGAACAGTAATGTAGAAGTCATAAGTAGTTGTTTGATACCGCATTCGGTCATATTTGTTACAGATTTACAATTTGGGTGCGCACGTTTTACAGGATTTGTTCCGAGACCAAAAAACACGTATCTGAGATAAAGCTGAATATAGCATGCAGTAATTTGGTGTTGATGTGTAAAATAATAATCAAGAGATCGTCGGTAGTCATTCATTTGATACCGCATTCGGTCGTCTGTGTTCAAATTAGCAATTCGAGTGATCTCCCCAGTACCTACGTACCTTTTTTAGTGTCGAGGTCGGGCTCGAGTCATATATACTAATATGGTAAACGAGGGATTTGCGCATAGATATCCTCCCGTTTTCGGTCATATATGGTGGATGATTGAGAAGGCCCATTCGCCCAACCTGCTGTCAAAGCCAACTTTTAGCTTTGGTTTTTAGCTTAGTTTAGTAGAGCCAATTTTTAAATATAATCTCCGCCATGTGGCGGATAATAGGAGGATATATACGCGGAAGTAATCCGTGGTAACTTTGAGCAAGCGTGAGTTTCGCGCATTTTTTCGCACTGCGTGTCGCCTGCGGTTCACTTTATGGCCTATGATTGCACTAGTATAGTTTATCTCGCATTTCCAGACAGCTTTTTGAAATTTTGGACTGCCATCTGGGCGAAGCCCCCGGGACCTCCCACCTGACGGAAACCCCCTCCCCCATGATGCCGCCCTTAAACAATTTGAAATTGCTCCAACCATCGAAAAATTGACAGTGCCGAGGCATTATGTGGCCGTGGTACGGACGGATGCAAATGGTTTAAAAGGCAAAATTGACTTTTAGGGGTCCCTAACAAAAATTTCAATTGTATCAAAAAACCTAAGCCAAACTCCCAAAAGCAAGAAAGTGGAGGGACTCCTAAAAGTCAGTTAAGCCGTTTAAAAATACCAAATAGTGAATGGTATTTTCTGAACCAAACAATACCAAATAGTTTTAAAAATAGGTTATAAGCAATCTAAAGTGATCCAAAAGATTATCTCTCTGATTTCATGACCCAAATCAAGCTTTACCACGTTCAGATAACCCCTGCACTACTGGAAAAGGAATTTCTGCAAACTCTATAACGCATACATGTAACAGGTCATCCGCCGAAGGGGAGTGGGGTTGGGCACTAAAAACGGCTCAAAAATCTATAAAATCGCAATTTTTGGCTAAAAATCGCTAATTTGGGCTGAAATGCAGCTAAAAAGTGCTGTTTTACAGGCGATTTTGGCGATTTTTGTGTCTGAAATTGCAAAAAATCGCAAAAATTTGCTCAAAAAATTACTTGCCAGAAAAATAGGAGGGCGTCGGAAAAATCGTCTCGGGGTGAGGGGGTGTCCCCATCCGACGAGTCTGGCCTAAGTCGGGTGGGGGCAGACCCCCTGTTTGTTACATGTATGCTATGACGTGCTGAAACTCATGTTCACATGTTAGTCAGCTGAGGCTAGTCAAATAAGGGCTTTTCAGTCATACAGGAAGCATCTGCGATGCACACGGCCCAGGTTAAGAAGTTTGGACAAAAGTGGAAGATTTAGTTCAAACATCAATTTTAAAGAATTTTGTGCTGAGATTACAGCTCTATAAACAGTTCTAATCAATGTTGTTGCTGTTTTAAGCAAGAAAATAAAGAGGAAATTGAGCTCAAATGTTGTAAAACATTCCACGATTGCAAAATAGGCTGAATTATTAGCTGAAAGTCCAAGTAATTCTGTTATTTAAACTATTTGGTATTATCCGGTATCCGACCATCAGAACTACTGTATAAACACTAGGTACCATTTGGGCTGGTGCAAATAAGCAGAGAACAATGCTTTTGTAATACAACTAGTGCTTTTAAGAACAATTATTACCGAAAACCAAGTTTTTGGGTGATATTTTTATTGTTTTCAGCAGAATGACACTAAGTTTAGCAGACTTCCTTCTAAAAAAGAAAAAAACAAGAAGTTCCGGTTCCGACGCCTCTTATAACCGGAACCGCTAGTTCCGGCGGGAACCGGAACCGAAAGTCCAGGCGATCGCTACCTATATGCATGATTTAGAGCTCCTATTTCACTAGATTTAGTGTCAGGCCAGACCCCCCGGATGAGGACCCCCCGAGACGATTTCGCCAACCCCCCTCCGATTTTTCTGGCAAGTAAATTTTTGAGCAAATTTTTGCAATTTTTTACAATTTCAGACACAAAAATTGCCGAAATCGCCTGCAAAACAGCACTTTTTAGCTGTATTTCAGCCGAAATTAGCAATTTTTGGCGATTTTTAGCCCAAAAATTGCGATTTTTTCGATTTTTGAGCGTTTTTTAGTGCCCTACCCCCCAAAATTTTGGCTCAGACCCCCCGGCCGGTGCCAGACCCCCCAACCCCCCTCCCCCATCGGCGGATGACCTGTTACATGTATGGTGTCAGGTGTCACTTCCTATTTCTGAAATTTGAGTACTTTTAAGTTGAGAATTTAGCTTTTTTTTCTTTTTCCACCCTCTATTCCGGAAATATTCCTTTTTCCATTGGAACATCTGTAGGGGCAGACTGTTGCAAACAGGCCGATTCCAAAATAGTTGTTTGGTCTGGTAGTACCGATTCTCACGACATTGCTTATCTCATAGAAGCGCAAAAGATAAACACAGATGGTTTGCGACGTCTGCTAAAGAGCCACGTCAGACCGAGACAGTTGTTTATTATTTGAGAGTGTGGGTAAAGAAAAGAAATGACAACCGAAGACGAGAGTGCATCTAAGGAGCAGGGCAGGAAGGCGTTGGGAGTGGAGTGGGCCCCCATCAGCATCCCTCTCGATCGCCGACTCCAGACGCTGGCCGTCATCTGGTACTGTCTGGTGGTCTTCTGGCTGCCCTTCATTCTGCTCTGGCTCATCGTCTACTTGGTGGTCTGCACCAGTTACTGGTGGCTGGTGCTCTTCTACTACGTTTGGTTTGTCTACGACATCAAAAAGTCGCAGCAGGGTTCCAGGCCAAGCGAGTGGCTGAGGAGGTCTAGAGTGTGGACCTACTTTAGACAGTACTTTCCTGTCACCTTGACAAAAACTGCAGACCTGGACCCCGACAACAATTATATATTCGGGTACTGTTCTGTCTATCTTGCGCTTACCGTAAAGTAAAAGCAGTTTGGGACAGGCTATTTCCAAAAAGATAGTCTCCAAATTACTGGAAAATTGTTTTATGTGTTATCTTAGTTCTTATATCAACAACGCATACATGGGCCGGGGTGGGGGTATACCCCTCCCCTCGCCGGCCAATACCCCCTCGGCCGACCATACACCTCCACCCCCTCCCGGAGGGAGAATATTTTTTCGCCTTTTTGGCCTTTTTTCGCGACCCCCCGTGGTCTGGTCTCCATACCCCTCCGGATTTTTCCGGCCCATGTATTCAACAAAGTATCTAAATTTATCATATTAGAGTAAAAAATGGAACTCTTCAGATGTCATCCGCATGGAGTGATCAGTATGGGAGCGTTCGCCAATTTTGCTACGGAAGCCAACAACTTTTCGGGCCTGTTTCCAGAAATTAAAGTGCGCTTAATGACTCTAGTGAGCAATTTTTGGCTGCCTCTCAGGAGAGAATATATCATGGCACTGGGTATGTGGTTGCTGTGTCCGTGCGTCGTATACACTAACTACTGGCTTTTTGTGACTGAGTGAAGTCTGGTGTACGTCGATCGAACCCAGCCCCCGCTGTCTGTTTGTGGTGCCGGTCTCTTTACACAGCCTCTCACCTTCGAGGCTGTGTTTAGAAGCAGACATGGGCAAAGGGGGCTGAGGGGGTTGGCCCCCTCAGCCGGCCGCTACCCCGCCCCCTCCGGAATTATCGGACTTTTGGCTTACCACCCCTCAGCCCCCTCAGGTGCTCCTACCCACTCAGCCCTCCCTCAGGAATTGAAAATTCTACCCCCTCAGCCGAAATGCTAGCCAATGTCTGTTTAGAAGAGGCATAATTACATCTGTATCAGAGGTTTCAGGCGGTTGCGAGGTGAGCAAGGAGAGTATAGCGTATCTGTTGAGTCAGCCAGAGAAGGGGAATGCAGTGGCGATCGTAGTGGGCGGAGCGGAGGAAGCGTTGGACGCTCATCCTGGAAAATACGTACTCACTCTCAGCAGACGCAAAGGATTCGTTAAGATGGCCTTAAGACACGGGTACGTCACCTCCCCAATCACTCAGCCTGCCGTTTTCACTTTTCTTCGGACAAACATGCATATCTAAACAGAAATCCATCCCCAACAAACTGGCTCAGAAATCACTAATTTTAGCCTAAAATTAAGCCTTTGGAAACCGAATTTGGCGTTTCCACTGCTGATATTTAAGAGAAACTGGTGTTTTGGAAGCCCTTTTTGTCATTTTTTTGCTTGTTTTTAGCTCTAACACGCTATTGGGCAGCTAATAGCGATTTTTAGCATACTTACTGAAAAAAACGTACTAAAAACGCATTTCCAGGCGTTTTGGAGCTTTTTGAAATTTTGGACCCCCCTCGACCCCCATCTGAGGAAAACCCCTACGCCCCTCCCCCAGGTCGGCCCGGAGCTGTTACATGTATGCCCACCTGGCAGGCTAAAAAGAGACAAGTGGCTTTGGTACTGAATCGTCTGGTCAGCCTATATAGAGTAGACGGCGAATACAGTGTGTGCATTTCAGAGCGCACCTGGTTCCAGTGTTCACTTTTGGTGAGAACGATCTCTATTTTCAATTGGAAAACCCGCCTGGCTCCCTAACAAGAAAGATTCAGGTACGTACTGACTGCGCCTGCCCTGTGTTCGGGTTCGTTCTGTTCGCCGAACAAATCTTTTTTCCAACTAAACATTTTACAGTTTTCCAGCTAAACATACAATTGTACATTATTGAAGTTGAATCGGACCAGATTCTCGAGCTCAATTATCAAGTACCAATGATTAGCGTCTGATTCCAATGTCGGCTAGGCTCTCGTCTTTAACGGATTATGTTTCAGACTAAATTCCAGATAATTCCGCTAATAGCGTAATAGACGTGAGTAAAGTAAAGCCGAGATAAGATTTTGACCACTTTTCGGCGATTTTACTGTTTTTACCGCTGATCCGAACCGTCACCAACCTCACTCTAGTCGCATTTAGAACGATGCTGTCATACATTGTTTATGTTGCGCTATTTAGTATTATTTCAGACAATCTTCAAACACTACTTATCCTTCTCGCCTCCGATATTTCATGGAAGAGGTGTCTTCAACTACACATTCGGCTTTCTGCCCTTCCGAAAGCCCCTGCACACAGTTGGTAAGCCATCTTTAGTAATCATACATGGGCCGGAAAAATCCGGAGGGGGCGTGGGGGGTTGAGACCTCGGGGGGGGGGGGGGGGGGGGGCCCCCGAAAAAAGGCCGAAAAACGCCTATTTTGCCTTAAATAAGTGAAATTTTCCTCCCTCCGGGAGGGGGGGGGGTGGGTGGCCGAGGGGGTGGTATGGCCGGCCGAGGGGGAGGGGTATACCCCCCTTACCCCCCGGCCCATGTATGTTAGTAATTCAAATATGGTTTTGGGTGGAGTGTCAAATCACCTTTCACATACTCTACTTCTTAACCTGTTTGCTGCTGGTGTCGTTTAACCGGTTGTAAGTGTAAGACTGGTGTAAGAAAGATTTCAGAATCTCCAGATCGTCTGGAAATGCTATTTTAGCACGTTTTATTTGATAACGCTTGCAACTTTGCCCAGCCAAATTGTTTAGCACCTAAAAGCAAGCATAATACAGTCAGGCACTTAACGCCGTTTAAGCCCGGTTCACACTACGAAATAAGAAATAGTGGCCTTAAGCATGTCATAACAAAGTCTGAAACGACTGTCTGAAGACCAAAAGCGGCCAGAAAGCTATCAGTAGTGTCTGTATATACTTGCAAACCAAGGTTTTTTTCAGCAGTTGCTTGCTATTTTACATAGAAATTTTGCAGTTGAGTGAGTAGATTATTGACAAGTTTCAAAGCATTTATGTCCGGCTAATGGGTTTTCGGACTGGATGGACCGGTTCTTGACTGTGCGACTTGCAGTTGACCGTCTGTTCAAAGCAGACATGTAACTGGGGGTCTGCCCCCACCCGACTTAGGCCAGCCCCCCAGATGGGGACCCCACTAGAGTGCGAACAATACCTAAAAAACCCAATACCCCAATACCAATACCTGAGACCACCAATACTCAATACTTGGGTAGCTGGGCCAAAAATTTCATTTCAGTCGACGGGTACATTCTAGTTGTGTACACAAGATTTTTGGGACTGCAATAAAATTTTTTTAAGAGGCTGGTTGGGCCGCTGCCCAAGCAGGGCGAGAAAATTTTGAAAAATTAGCCTTTCAGAAAGCATTTAGAAGCCGTTTAAGGGAAAACTTAGCAGAAATTATCAGTTTTGGTACTTAATATTTCGTAATTCAGTCGTGTTTCTTCCGGCGAATTTTTTCCTAACTCGGCCGGAAATTGTGTGCACCACCGCAATAGTCATGATGGGTACGGTGCTAGTACATTACGGTGACATTAATGTCACCATTTTACCCCCCCCCCTCCGAGCCTTTCTTATTTCGAAGTGTGAACGCTCCGCTTATTTCTTATTGCAGACGCCTTTTCTCTTATTTCTCACTTATTTCGTAGTGTGAACCGGGCCTGGTACTGGCACCATATGTGGTATCATATCTTGTGGTACCCCTGCGTTCGCCACAGTGGTGACACCATGCCATACAGGTAAAAGAGGGGGTCTGCTCCCCCCACCCGACTTATGCCAGACCCCCACCGAGACGATTTTTCCGACCCCCTCCTAATAACTTCTCTCTTTGTTTAAACAGCGATACTGTAGACAATTAGAGGGCGTGGTTTCAGTTGGTAAACCAATCGCGGTCGAGCAGGTGGAGGAGCCGACCAATGAGCAGATTAGTGAGCTGCACCAGAAATACGTGGACCAACTGACGCAGCTGTTCGAAGAACACAAAAGCAAAATTGGTATTCCAAAGAGTACGAAATTAGTAGTGCATTGATAGGTTTGAAAGTTTAACAATTTATCACTCTAATATTGTACGTAGTTGATGGATTCTACTGCAAATTACATCTACTTTAACTGTAGTGTCTCAGGTTTTTAGTCTGTGCGTAGTTATTTTGATTGTGCATTGTATTAGAAATTAGTCGTTACTTGCCAACCGGTTAAGGGAGTGATTCGTTGCTCATCAAAACTGAACTGTTTCGTTGGAAATTTCTCAGAACAAGGTCCATGTGAGAAAGGAAAGGAACTGATGTAAAATTGTTTACTTTTTAGCGTAGGATCACTCTCTGATATGAGAATTGCATAGTCTGTTTACTTTATTGTCAAACAACTCAACTGATATGCTGCTGGTTGCTTATTCAGATGTAACCGTTGTTTGGCCTTTTTTCCAATGCCATTGACTTGATATTGTACTTTTTCAGTCTGTGGTGGTGTTCACTGTTTTTTTATCTTTTTGTGTCTGTGTGCTTTGACACAAAAACTGAGTGTTTTAGCTGGGAAACGATATAAAAGTTAACTGTACTGTTTTAAGGCAAATACCAGTCAATTTAAGTGTGAAGCAGTTCTTTATTCAAACTTCACTTTGCTTAACGAATTTAATGTATACGTAGTTATTGTGCAATGACAAGCACGATAAATAAAAGTTCTATTTGAAGCTTGTCTTTCCTGGTTCATCGTTTACGGGACAGAGCATGCTTTTCATCTACACAACGCCGTTTCGGTATCGCTCCTTTAGCGAACACTAACTTGATCGCCTACCCGTTTAACAGATTTGATTTCTGTTCGCCTAAGTCTCGCGTAAGGACCTCAAAAGGGCGGGCCAGAGAGGAGGTTTGAGGCAACTTCAAAATTTTGCACCCCCTATGCAAAATCCTGAGTACCCCTAATTGATGGTTCGAGTGCTAATTCCTATAATTCAGGTTGTACCTACCTAGCCAGCCAAACCACAACACGTTTTTCTTTAATCTGGATTATTGTTTAGCTTTGGTAACATCGTTAGAAATGTTTCTTTTGTACTGTAGTACCCGCACAAGAAATTTTGCATTACTTTGAGCGATTTTAGCTTTTCCGGGCGGCGTGAAAATTTTGAGGTCCCGGGCCGGGCCGCCCGGCGCAAAATGGCGGGCAGGCCGGGCTGAAAATTTGAAAATCCGGGTCGGGTCCCCACAAAGGCGGCCCGCGCAGGTCTCTATGAGATCGCACAAATTTTTATTTGAAAACACTGAAATTACAATTTTACTTAAACTCCCCTGTGGTATCGAAAAACAGACATTCTTGTCAGAAAACGCGAATTTAGTGGTAAAAAACACATTTTTGCATTTCTTTTAATTGTCACTAATATTTTCCTGCCATTTTTCGGCTATTTTATCTTTCCCAGGTCGAGCCTATACTTTGGACCCCCGGGCCCACCAAAAAAGTTGAAAATTGGACCGGGCTGGACAGCCAAAAAGTTGGCCCGTGCTCTAGCCTCGTGAGGTGTTGAACAAGAGCAATACACCACACAAAGCAACACGGCGAATACAATTGTTTCCAGTTTATAATAATTAGTGTTGGGTCTTCAAAATTGGCTAAATAGGGTGGTTTTGAAAGACAGCGGTGTCGGCCGTGTGGGCTCAAACCACGTACTGTACATAATGCGTTGTCCGTGTAAAAAGGCATGTGATTAAATCGACCCTCAGGTCAGACAGACAGAGCTAATTATAAATTCATGTTGATAGCTGGGATCTAGGAGACAGACGCTCCTATGACTACCACCGCTGCACTGCCCACAGCTCGTTAAGTGTCTGCCGCACGTAGTGGTCATGAAGAGAAAGGGCGGTCTGCGCAAAAAGAGCTCTTCAGCACTGCGGAAAAGACCTAAGACTGGTCTGAAGAAGAAAAGTAGTCTCGGCACGAAAAAGAAGAAAACTCTCGGCGCTAAAAAGAAACAGCCTAACGGTATTTTGCGGAAAGGAAAGAAGAAGAAACATTCGAAGCGAGTGGTATTTAGCAAGGACACCAAAGATCCTGAGAAAGATGCCAGAGAAGAGGAAGCTGAAGAAGAGGAACAGGAGAGACTGGCCAAGGAAAAGGAATTAGAGGAGAAGGAACGGAAGAAAAAGCAGTTGGAAGAAAAGTTGAAAGCGCTCGAGGCTAAAAGATTGCAGAAGGAGGAGGAAGAGCGATTAAAGGCAGCAGAAGAGGAAAGGAGGATGAAGGAAGAGGAAAGGAGATTGAGGGAGGAAGAGGAAAGACTACTGAAGGAAGAAGAGGAAAAGCTAAAGAGAATCGAAATGGAAGCAAAACTAGCGCGCCTGAAGGAGTTGGAAGAAAAGCGAAGGCTGGAGGAAGAGGAACTAAGCAATGACTTTTGTAAATGGTTTGTTTATTTTAGAAACCTGAGTAGTGAGTACTAAGAGTAACAATATTTCAGCAAAACTACGAATTATGTATGAAACCGATGAAATAGTGCATCCAAAGGTTCATCGAAAAATTGAGATTTTGGTAGCTGAACTTTCTAACGAGACTTCCGACCAGAAGCAGCACGCTTTTGGGCTTCTAGAAGATATTTCTGAACAGCATCCTGAGGTTTTTACGTGAAAAATCTTATGTTAATTGCAGTAGAACAGATATAGGAGTTGGCAAAGTCGAAGGACACTGTAGTGAATCTTGGAACTTTTGTGGGTCATCAGCAGACGGACACAACTACGATTTTGGTCAACATTTCACGATCAAATCCAGATTTAGTCAAAGATCTGCCGGGCATTGAGAATTACCTGAAACAGATCGATGAAAATCAGGACAAGCTGCTCCAAGCCAATGTGGTCATCTACCAAATTTTCCCACCGATTGCACGCTTATCCGAGGTTGGTTAGTTCTTCTTTTGGTATTATAGTATACATGTATTTTTCTCAGCATACAATGTACGTACACAGTGGCGTAGGGTATAGGAGCTTGCGGCCACCTAAACCCAGCCCCCGGCTCTCCATTGGCGTCCGAGTGAGTACGTATTCTTGGAGTGACGGATTTCACTTTATTTTGCAGGAGGAAGCCGAGAAAATCTTTTCTCTTGAGTACGAAGAATTCAATGACAGAGACGAGGACGAGTGGATTCCACTTATTCCGGTTATTTTGTACCATTGGCAGGAGCTGGCCTACCTCTATCCGACCTTAATGCACAAACAGAAAGAGGCCGGATTTCTGGATCTGGAAGATTTTTTAGAAGAAGACGAAGAGACAAAGATACAAGCTCAGAGATTAGTGGATACTATGGATGGCAAAAAGTACGCTAGATTGAGAGTGGCTGATGTTGTGCAGCTATAAGGTTTTTTATAGTCTCTACACTGCAAAGAACGTCCGTCACAGTCAGCAGGTGTGCGTAATTTTTTACGCTCCTAACGCTCTAAGTTTGGTTACAGTTGCCAGATTGGATTGACATTGAAGCGGCTGCTGCCGAACTAAATCAAGAACCCGAAGACAATTGGTGTAGAGTAGCTCAACGAATTGGATTTACGTAAGAAACACATCAATTCAAATAAGCGCACCTTTCTCGAAATGTCTATTTATTGTTTGGTAACAGTTTTCCATTAAAATACTGATGTACAGTGACCACAATGACCCGTTCAGTATATGTTGGTGTGTTTCAGCGAAAAAGAGATCGAGTCCTGGAAACAGGAAGTGAACCCAGCTTCCAGCATGTTGACGCAATTGCTCACCAACAACAGTAATGTTAGTCCCCTTGATGCACTGTCCTTTCTGCTGTCTGTCCTGAAGCAGCTGCAACTGGATAGTGCTGCTGCAATAATTGAGCGTCAACTGGAGCAGCGTTTGGATTTGGAGAGCAAAAGTGTGGAGAACCTACCTGAGATAGCCAGAAACGTTACCTCCGAACAGATTTATGATCTGGGTACAAAGCACGATTCAGTGGAATGTCCGCCCATTGCTGAGGCTCCGTTTATGGCCCCTAATACCATCGATGTTTGATTTCTATTGGTACACTGTCTGTCTGTCTTCCCTTCATTATAGGTAGTGACGTTTAACTACAGTATACTATGTTTTAGGACCCTCGTCCTTGCTCATATGTAATTGTAGTTAAATTATTAGACTAAACTAGACTAGGAGGTTTCAGCAAAATTAGAGAAAGAAAATTGCCGCAGAGTGGATGAATTAACTACTTCCGAAGGTTTCCGGTTTTCACATTTTTGTTTCCGAAATTTCCAAAATTCGAGGGGCCTACTATGTTTCACATATTGTTGTACTGTACATATGTATTTTTTTACTTTCGTCCATCCTATGATATAAAGTCCCAGTGGTATAATATTAGTTCTTTTTGGTAGTGAGGAACGGCCGCAATTTTGGGGATATTCTATTATTTTACCCACGTTCTGAAAACTTAGCTTGTCACTAAAGTACCGGACACAAAATCAGACAAGACGGACGGAGGCTAGTTAACAGAAAATTTAGACGTTTTCGGTGCTAGCCATGCCCATAGAACGTAGCAAAAAGCAATGATGAATGTGGCATTGTTAGAGAACTACTGGAATTAGCCTACCTGAATACATTAATCCGCATTCCGTGCTTCGCACAGCTGAACAGCGAAAATCGCCGGGCTGTCTAAATACTACGCAGTAGCTACTGTTTCCCGACCATGCGTTTATACGCATTATTTGGTTTGCTCACAATTACTTTGCTGCTGTTTTCCGTCACGTTTCGATTCTTTGTTCCTCGGAAATTATATTTGCAAAGTATCGGCAAACGTAAACAGTCGGTTTTGAGAGCTTTTTACCGGAGGAACGAGGCTAAACGCCAACTGCTTTTGGGGGCGGCGAATCTGCGATTTGATTTGATCTATAATTTGTACATCCCGGAAGTGATCTGTCCTTATCTGGTCAAAGTGGGAGCGCCGTACGACGGCGGAAAATGGACCTGCGACCCTTGGAGACTGTCCAAAAACTGCGTGGTTTACTCGTTTGGAGTTGGCAACGATGTTTCATTTGAAAGCGACCTTAATTTTATCACCAACAACAGTTGCTCAATTTATGCGTTTGATCCGAATGCTTCTTATGCAAATTTGTTCGTAACAATGAGAAACGCCCATTTCTACCCGTGGAGAATTGGCCTGAAATCTCAGCAAAATGTGCTGATTAAACCGGATCCAAAATTGGGCGTCAATATCGCAGCTCCAGTGCATTCGGTCGGCGAAATCGTAAGCCGTTTTTCAGATGGACACGTAGATTTCATGAAAATGGACATAGAAGGGTGGGAATTTCAAGCAATTGAGGAAATGTTGCATAGCAGCAACGTAAGACCCTGCCAACTGATGATTGAAGTTCATCCTCAAAAGAATGCAAAAGTGATGGGCTATCTATTGAGACTGTTATCTCATTTCGATTATCTGAACTTTTCTAAAGAGATCAACGGCGGAGACTTTTTAGTTTGCGAGTTCAGTTTTATCCATCAAAGTTGTGCCAGACAGTACGGTATTGAAATAGTGCTGCACCGAAATTTTGGTGTTTGATAAGTAAACCTTGATGCGTATTCGATTATAACCTAAAAGCCGGTTCGGGATTTTACCTTTGTTTACCCTGCAGTGTCGCCTTACTTCTGCAAATTTTGCTACTCAATTTAGTCTATAGTTTGCCATGGCTGAAACAGAGAAACCATCGGCGACTCAATTGCTGGCTGATTTTTGCGACAACACCACTGGACACGGCTTCCACAGTATCAAAAACGCTCGCAGCAAGGTCGGAAAAGTCTGTTGGGGAGTGTGCATTCTGCTATTGTGGGCGATTTGCGCCTTCCAGTCAATCCGATGTCTCAACAGCTATTTCCAGTACTCGACCAAAGTGCAGGTTCAAATTGTAACCTCGAACGACGCAAAGTTTCCTGCTGTCACGCTCTGTAACTTGAATCCTATCCGAAAATCTTTCTACGTGCAAGACCCCGAAACCTTCCAGAGTATTATGGATTCGATTGCAGAAGTCATGAACCAGAGTATGATTGGTCAAACGTGGTCTGAGATAGAAAATCTAACCGCGCACTTCCCAAGTGCTCTTACTGATACGGTCAGAATCAAACAGGCTTTCTATTATACGCTCTATAAGGAAAAGGTAAGAAGACTGTGAAAACAAAGTTGTCTGAGCCAAAAATTCAGGTAAACGTCAGTTACATGGGGCACCAAATTGAAGAGATGCTAGTGCAATGTACGGTGCAAGGCAGGTACTGTGTACCAGCCGATTTCATCAAGTGGCAAATTCCCCAATATGGAAACTGTTACACCATATTTCTACACCACATGACCGCCTACATAGGGCCCGACTACGGTGTGTCTGTCAGTCTGTTCGCTGAAAATGCTGAGTACCTGGACTATCTAATGCAAGCTGTAGGATTTCGGGCAAGTTCGATCCTGCATTGTGAGCTTGTTTTATAAACTTGTAAACAGCTTTAGGTACAAATCCATCCGGCTGAATACGTGCCGTTCCCAGACAGCGATGGGTTTACGATTTCTCCCGGTTCAGCAACGACAGTTGCGTTCACGGAAATTCGAATGAAACGGCAGGACTACCCCTACGACTTTAGTGACTGCGGTGATGAGGAGGAAATGCAGTACCGCTCGAATGTTTACAAAGGGTTGGAAACAGTTCTACGACATGCCTTGTCATCTGTGCCTTTTATAGGTGGATACAGTTAGCTGAGAAGGGTGGAGTTTCTAGAATCAACTACACATCCATGACTTGCCGTAGATCATGTGTAATGCAGTTAGTATTCGATCAATGCGGCTGCGCTGATGCAGGAGTGATTACTTGGAACCAAATGGAGGAGTATGTAAGATCGACCAACATTCCCCCTGCCTGCAACACTGCTGACTGGCAGGTTATGGTCTGCGTACAACAGGTACTGCCGACCGACCGACCGACCGACCGACCGACCGACCGACCGACCGACCGACCGACCGACCGACCGACCGACCGACCGACCGACCGACCGACCGACCGACCGACCGACCGACCGACCGACCGACCGACCGACCGACCGACCGACCGACCGACCGACCGACCGACCGACCGACCGACCGACCGACCGACCGACCGACCGACCGACCGACCGACCGACCGACCGACCGACCGACCGACCGACCGACCGACCGACCGACCGACCGACCGACCGACCGACCGACCGACCGACCGACCGACCGACCGACCGACCGACCGACCGACCGACCGACCGACCGACCGACCGACCGAGCATTGTTTAAGCAATCAATGCAAGCCGGTAATCTGTGCAATCCGCAGTGTCCTCAGCCATGTCAGGAGATGTCCTACAACACCCGAGTGACCAGCAGTTACTGGCCGAGGCCAGACTTCTTCAAGTCCATTCAGCCTTCCTGGGCAGCTCGTGTTCCTGGTCTCTCAAATCTGACTGCTAGAGAAGCCAGCTACAACTTGGCTTCATTGGAAATCTACTTTCAGGTAAGCTTCAAATTCTTAGTCATAAAGTAGAGGAATTACGATTTAGAACATGAATTACCAAGCTATTATCGAGACGCCTGCTATGGACATTTGGACACTGCTGTCTAATTTTGGAGGAACTTTGGGTCTGTATGTTGGCGTCAGTTTTCTTACTGTGCTTGAATTTGGGGAATTGGCTTTTCACCTGATCAAGGTGCGCTTACTGCGGAAGGAGCTTACTACGCACAAAGAGGTTAACTTATTTCACATGAAATGAATGAAGCTAAACTGTTTGTGTTCCTGTGTTATAGCGTATTATGACGTATGCGCATACAGGTTATTCGCCGAAGGGGAGGGAGGGGTTCGGAATCTGGGCTGAAATTTGTTGTCGTTGTTTTACAAAAATTTTTTTCAATTTTTACGTCTGAAATTTTGAAAAGTTACTAAAAATTGGCTCAAAAATTGTATCCCAGAAAAAGGAGGGGGATGTGTAAAAATGGTGTCGGAGAAGGAGTGAAAGACAACTGTCCGAGCTCTCCATATACCGTATTTGCTCTAATAAACCGACCGACAGTCGGTGTCTACACTGTCGGTCTATTCGAGGATGTCGGTTTATTGATCGTGTGAGTTTATTGGAGGGAGTGGGTTGATTAGAGCAAATACGGTAGTCGGTGGGGCAGACAGACAGACTCCTCTATCTCATGTGCGTGCGTGTGTATGTATGTATAGGTCAGCTCTGATGGAATTGCTCCAAGAATTATGATTTCAGTTGATAAGAAGTGCCGCGTCGGCAGGTGTTCTTTAATTAGTCGTTGAATACATCATTAGCGCAAGGCCTTCAGACCGTAAACAATAGGAAAGTCATTCCTAACTTGAAATTAGCCAAGTCTTAGGTTCGGCTCGTAGACAGACGTTCGTTAGTCAAGTGCGACTGCGCACAGCTCTGTAATCATCATTGTCTTTCACGGATAACACACTTTTCACGTGCGTACAGTAGCTTAGTTTTGTTAATTACAGAAGCCACTGACTGGTACATTTTCGTTTAGACCAAACTCTCCGAAGTCGACACAGTCAGTACCTGCGAAGCGAAGGTCATGTCATGTTCAGATATACGGTGCATATCAAACTGGGCATTGACCTTCGTGTGGCTAGTCACTCTACCGATTTATATAGTTCTGCTACTGACCTTAGTCAGATATAGAAAGACTGCATTTTCCAACTCTTTTTTCACGATATTCTTGTCGTTAGGCTTGGCCGACGTTTGTTCAATGATAAACATTTACCTTTTCGTCAAAGCACCCAAGTAAGCGCAGAGACGGCACGCGTCAGGTGCAAACCGTGTTCTATTTTTAGGTGGCGTCTTAAATTCCTGAACGCCATCTTTCTCTGGAAACCAACTCTCATAGCTACAGGAGGTCGGGTGTGGACATTTCAGAGCTACATAGCTCAGTTGAATGGGGTTCTGCTGCTCACCATTAATCGGTCTCATAACTCTGCGCACAACGGTTTTTTTAAACGATTGTTTTAGGTACACGATGTTGGTATTTCCTCAAATTTACCAGAAGGTACGTATTGAATTAAGGTAGTATCATGTAAAGGCTAAGCTGGGATTTGCTGCCGAGGTGCGAGGGAAGTGGCGTGCATTTCACTTTATGCATGACGCGCTGATTATCCTATTTAGATACAGTGATTTAGATACCCTCACTTATTTGGAATCGGGGGCTTCTATTCAGTATTGTAATCAGGTTTTAGGCTTCTACATAGGTAGGTTCGGGATGGATGAACCTTAGGATGAAGTTAGACTTACTTTTAGATTCAATCTGTAGTCCTAGGTTAATATTGTAGGTTTCCGCTAATACTGTAGTGTCCCACAATTGTCGAATGTTTTCTCAGAAAATCTGCAAATTGCTACCGTAGAATTTCATGTTTTTGTGTTGAAAAACCCGAAGACTATGTCAAGTACGGTAGCTAGACAAAAGCGGGTCTAAGAAAATCGAAAAATCTTGCACAAAACAGAAACCGAGTCGATTCTGAATAGTCTTTAGCTACTCTTCTGCATGTAAACAGGTATTTACGCAACGGAATACCAACTATTTGGTGGTCGTGCAGTGGCTGGTTTCAGTAGCTTTGGCTGCTCCGCGAATTGGGATAATTACCAGGTACAGTACAGTACGCGTGTATCCGGCATGAAGTGTACTGTAGGTAAGTAGTTTCTAGCTTCAAGTACAAACCAGACAACATAACTCTCACCTTTGACATGAGTCTGAGTCAACATCATGCCGTCTACTTTTGGATTGGTACCGTTTACTGCTGGTTCGTGGCCTGGATGGCCCTCCTTCTCTACGCCCACATGAGTTGTAAGGCGTACGAGCTGAGTCGAGCCGCTGCCTCATCAGGAGGTGCGGTCAGCACGCCTGAGGTCAAGTTCGCCATAGTGGGCGTACTGGTGGCCACTCCACTGGTCTTTTTGGGTCTGCATCAGATCTTGGCTTTGCTAGTCGGTCGCATTGCTCGTAGTCGCTACATGGCCGTTGTCTTTTACGCTATGGTGGATCTGTTCAATCAGTTCAATCCCTATTGTCTCATCCTGCTCTGCACCGATGTGCGCCTTCATGTGGCCAAGTTTTTGGGCAAAACCGATCAAATTAGCCCTGTTCTCTCTACTGGACAACTGAACCCAGCTGTGGTTTCTCAAAAGTGACAGAATATTCTAAATTTTAAGTCAGTATTATTGGTAGAGTACGTACTTGCTACTGTATCTCTGTCCTACAAAAACCACCACTGACAGACCCAAAGCGAGGAAGAGTTTTATATAAATGATAAGCAAATTTTGGGCCGTATTTTACGCTGCACGTTGCAGCTAACCTTACTTTCAGAAATAAGCACTCGCCGCTTGCAGTATAAACAGGGCTGGAACAAAATTTGTTCACGGGACGGGACTGATGTTTTTTGTGATTTTCTTGAAGTGAGTTGAGTTTCTGCGTGTTCTTTTAGTCTGACTGGTACTGTTGTTTGCTCGGTTTGTCGATTCTCATTTAGAATAAAGTTTGCTGTTATCATTTTGTGGGAGCTTGTGAACTGAAAGATTGCATCACGTAACAAAAATTTCAGCAGTATTCTGATGAAACAGATTTTATTCAGCACAGCACACGTGTTCAGTTCCAGCTTTTTCAAGTTTTTCTTTCAAGTCATAGATCAACGTATATAGCGGATGGCCCTTTTGATGTTTCTCTTTCCAAAGCGCATTGTGCCAAGATCGTTCAGGGATGACAGGTGGGCCAAGCTGCGACGACTGACGTAGTTGGGCAACAGAAACGTGCCTAACAAAAGAAAGATACAGTATTATTTATATTGTTTCAGTAACTTTTGGTCCTCTTTTCAGAAGCAGGTATTCTGCTTTCGGCCTTAGTCTGTAGTCCTGTTATGCACATTTCAACATACCGCAACTAATTTCGTCACTGAAAATAGCTAAACCAATAGTACGTTGGATTTTGTAAAGTTACAATGCAAATTTTTTTCTTATACGCTTCAGACACGACGAATCTGGCTAATACTACGTATATATTTTGTCTAGGTTAGTACATTGTACGTACCTGGTTTTTGCCCATGAACTCCGTACGTCGTCATTGTCCCACTAAATAGCATGACGACAAAGATCACTTGAAGAGACGCCAGCATTTTCCAAGGTCGTCAGTGAAAACGTTTAAAAGTTACGTACAGTACGTATGTACTTGCTTGCGAACACGTACTTATTGACCACTTTCAAGGTGGTGAGAAAAGGCCAAAGATATTTGTGACGCATTTTTCAGTCTAAATTCGAGTGAATTGACGCACGCATCGCTTCAGAGGTTTAGATGCATTCAAGCTTGGGCTTAGCCAAAGCCGTTGCGTGCAAATGCCTCATTGAAGCAGCTTTTCTGAGTGCTCTTAAAGGCTAATGACGTATCTGCTATTTTCTGCTTTCAGGAACCGGAACCAGACAGA
The DNA here is from genome assembly GCA_030248155.1 of Sabatieria punctata. Taxonomy (NCBI): domain Eukaryota; kingdom Metazoa; phylum Nematoda; class Chromadorea; order Araeolaimida; family Comesomatidae; genus Sabatieria; species Sabatieria punctata. The sequence continues at coordinate 78,029 of JASANB010002820.1, read as the reverse complement.
CACTCAGACACCAATGGCACTGGACACATAACATACACACGGAACCCTTCCCCGATAGAAAACATAGCCGATTAAATTGAACAGTAAAGACGTACCGAAGTTTTCCACTTCTAAGACCATAACTGAACAATGCCCAAATTTAGGGTCACTTTTTGGCGCCCTTTTGAAGACCATGGTCTTATAACTGGTATTACAATTGCAGTGAAAAATTGTATTACACTGAAAAAACGGTTTTTTGGCAAGAAATTGAATTGTTTTCACCTAATTCAATTATTCTAGATATGTTAGACCGTTATTTGAAATTACACAAAGAAATGCTGTGCTGTGCATACATAAAATGCTGTGTTAGTCGGTCGACCGCCCTCTCTCTGTGTTGTGTGTGCGCTCGGACTGTTAGTAGTGCGTGTGCGCGATACTTATTTTGTTGTTTTGATGTTGGTTTACTACTACTGCAAGAGTAAACAATCCGTTGCTGCTCCACAACTGCACCGCGGACGACCGGTAGGACAAGGTTGACAATCGGAAGAGCAACAACAACGTAAAAACACAACAAGTTAAAAGACCACGGTCTTTTACCTGGAAAATGGGCATCTATCAATAGAAAACCATGGTCGTATAACTGGAACCAAAAACCTACAATGTATTTATAGACCTTGATCTTCTAACTATTAAAATCTCCGGTATTCATACTCATGTTGAAAAATGTCAGTCGCCGACATTTCTGTCGGGCCGATATTTGCTCCGAACGAATCGATAATCCGCGGCGACTGAATAAACAACATAAACTATCCTGCATTACTCTTAGCTGTTTTAAACAGTGTCATTTGGACGTTCCTACCACTAAATGTTCAAAAAAGGCCGCCGATAAAAAGTTGTCGCTTCGGCGCAACGGCGCTTCGTTCATACTTGTGAAAACATGTAGTGGGTTCGACACGATTATTATTTCGCCTTTTAACTTTACACATATCCTTTTTTCGCAAATAAAGAGCGGTAAGTTGTCAGTCCAAAAGTGCTTCAGTTTCTAGCTGGCAAGAACAGCTGTCGAACGGCAAAAAACCTTGAACCAAGTGATAAACGAGAGCTCAAAGTGAAAACGTTGCGGCTTCTAAGGCTCGGGCAGACGTATCTGAGGCACCACCGGACCTTTCTCCACGTTTAGAACGGTGGCTCGCGTTTTCACTGAGCGTCGGCGAGCAGCAAAGTCGGTGTTTTCTAAAAGACACGATTAGATACGTTTGGCTGTTGTCATGCACGACGTGTCCAAAAACAAATTACACCTTCCGAGATCGTTCTATTAGAGTTGTTAGGAAGGGCAACAGCGACGAACGGAAAATAGCGCAAAAAATTGAGTCGCCTGATTCCGTGTACAAAACAATAACAATGTTAGAAAGCGAACAAAAAGGTCTACTGTTCTTCTAAAACGGCGATTTAAAACAGATAACCACGCAATTAGGTTGTTAGTGGTTGCGTTGAGTTCAAAACAATCTGTAAACTTGCTTCGGAACAAGCACAATACAGCTTCATAAATCTAAGCAACCAAATATGCAAATAATATCGAATCAATCGACCCAAATAAATGTGTACACAGAACAGAACAAACTGAAAGTAGAAAATCATCAGTCAGAACAGTTAGATGCGCAGATGTAAGTGTTCGATTGTTTTGTCGCGTTCTTGAATGTTCGAAATCCACCACTTACGTGCCAAGTTTACGAAAATCACGCCCCACATCACACTCCACACCCAGCCGACTATTAGTGGGGCAGTGAGAAGCTGGAGAAAGGCCGCAGCCACGTTGTATCCGAATGCTTTGCACTTGTTAGAGTACTCCGTCTCTGCACACGCGAACACCGCCACGGCTGAGATCAAAGTGCCTGCAAAATTGCTCTGCGCTATTGTTATACAAATTTTCTAACACTGACTGACAGTCTGTTCTGAAAATATAGTATGTCTATAAATCCATTTCGGAATGACGCTCTAGTCGCTTTTGAAGAACGAATTAACAGTATGCACTAATTAATTTAATGATGCACAAAATTGTACTGTAATTGAAATTCGCATAATTGGGCCTAGTGATGTAAAAATTAATTTAATTGTAGTTGTGATTGAAATTCGCATATTGGCCCGTTTTTAATTTCAATTCAATAAATTTAATTTAATTGAAATTCTAAAAGGTGGACCATAATTTAATTGTAATTGAACTGAATTGAAATTAAAATTCCATAATTTTACATCAGTAATAGGGCCCTTTTTAATTTCAGTTAAATTAATTTAATTCAATATAATTGGAATTAATAAAGCGCACCACAACTGAATTGTAATTTAGTTTATTATTTCAATTATTTTCAGTTTCGACTTTTGATTGTAATAGCAGTAAATGATTTTTAAGCACTGAAGGCGGATTTAAATTTCTGCCAGTCCGAAGGCACTGTCAATCACGCCCATCTGTCTCTCAATTCTGATTTTTGCGCAATGGATTTCCAGTCCGCAAAAATCTAAATCGCTAGGTAGAGTGGCGTTAAAAGAGCCAGTACCATAGGACTGGCAGAAATTTTTTAAATTATTTTAAATTCAATTTAAAAATCCTCCTTTAAGAAGGGAAGCGCTGGCTGTAGAACGGTTCATAAATATTGACACAGAACGACTTTTAGTGAGCAAAAGTAGGCACAATGATAATAATAAATAATAATAATGATAGTAGACACATATAATTATAAAAAATAAACAGAACTAGCACATTTGAAATTCTTTTGGTTTCGTAATTGAAAATATTGCAAAATTATTTCATTCAATTTAATTGTTGTGAATTGAAATACAATAGTAAAACCATAATTTTAGATCACTAATAATAGTAGATTTTAATATTCTTTCAAACAAAATTTTTTCGCTTCCTTCTATGATGATGGATGGAGTGTTTGTGTTCTGTCTGTCTGTAGTGAACACAAATTTGTTGTGTTTATTGGCGAACAATAAAAGTTTTGTTTTTAAAGAGGCGATTTCAAATGGGAGAATACATACAGTAGTAGGTAATAAAATCTTTCGCTTAGAAACCAGAGCGAAAAGTTGCTCACCAAATCCTGGTATAAAAACGTTCAGAAAGCAGCAGAGACCGGCCCAGCCAAGGGGCATGCAAGGCACTGCCTTTCTAAACGGACCATGTCTCTCTTTCACTTCCATAATCTGCGCATCGTCCGCTTGCAACGCACGACGCGCCGCCGTCACCTCTACAGTGTGGCTGTCCGGTTGACCAGTATCATCCTCTTCGCCAATGCCGCCGACCGGAGTAAGAATGTTGCTTCCTGACTGCATGCTGACTGAGGAGGGTTTACTTTCGACTACCGAAATCTTCACTATCCGTTCGTGGCAGGAATCTATGTCTCGTCTTAGACTCTGAAAGAAATGCCAGTAACCAGTGAAGCTAATCAATGAGGGCTCCAGTGAAGGAGAAGATAGGTAGGGCAAAGCTACAAGTAAATTACTTTGTTGTATTGTCTAACCGTTCTAACGCTTCCCGTGGCGGAGCGCATATCGGAGAGGAGAAAGCAAGGCAACAATGACGGGCCAGGCAATTAGTAGGTGACAAAAGTTACCTGGACGTGTTATGAGCAGACACAAAGAAGAGCATTGAGAGAGGTGTCATAGATGCCAAAAAGAGGTACAAAGCCAGCCAAACGCCGGAGACCAGACCCAGCTTCTTTCTGCCGGCCGTCGAACGGCCTCAGCGTCTGTTTGCTCTTTCCTCCTGGCAAGTGGTTGATGAAAGACCGGCCAGCTACGCACAACAACCACGGCCCATTTTGACACTGATTGCTGGGCCTCAATTAACTCTCTCCACTCCTCTCTCTGCCCACCCACCCTTGCTCCTTATACTCTCCTTTCCAAAAACTCTCTCAACCACCAACGCTGCATACGTTCGCAATACAAACATTTATGCGAGCATCCGTTTTTATTTGATTCTGTCTGTCAATCAGTTTGAAATGAGTTAAAGTCAGCAGAACATAAAGTACTGCAGATCCGGGCTTTAAGGAAGTATTCCCATTAGTTATTAAACATCGCAATGAGGGAGGAGTGATTTGGCCTTTCAAGTTGGGGCAACATCGAAACCTCCTCCCTGTGCATGGAATTCTTAGATATGGATGCAACTTTCTTTGCTGATGCGCACTTCAAAAGAATTTCGGAGTAGCATACATGTAACAGACTGGTCGGGAATCTGGCCCACCACACCCCCAATCCGGCCCTCGAGACAATTTTTCCCTTTAATCTTTCTGGCAAGTAATTTTTTAGCAAATTTTTGCAATTCTTTGCGATTTTAGACACTAAAATTGCCAAAATCGCCTGTAAAACAGCACTTTTTAGCTGTTTTTGAGCAGACATTTGCGATTTTTTGCCGATTTTTGGCAGAAAATTGCGATTTTTCAGCTATTTTAGTCTTCAACCCCTACCTAGAATTTCAGCTCAGACCCCCTAGCGGGCACCAGAGCCCCAACCATGCTCCCCCTTCGGCGTTACATGTTAACAACCCGTTACATGAGTGAGGCGTAGTAAAGTTCGCATTTATACAATGTAGGTACTGTATTTAATTGCCGAATCTCTACATTTTGTAGCGTGTTATTTTTATAAAAGTGTTCGTCATTTTTACACACATCTCAGTCGGTCATTCGCCGCTGGGAGATTTGAGCCCGGTCAGGGGTCCCACCGAAAATTTCCGGGAGTGGATTTTCGGCACTAAAATTTGAAAATTCGAGTCACAAAAATAGCTGAAAATACGTAGCTTTCCAGTGCGTCAATCTAAGATTTATGCGACTAACTGTCCTGTACGTTTTAGGGGATTCCTGTGCTGCTCTGCTAGCGCGCGTCAACGTCAAATGCATTAAGTATCCATTTGCAGAAGTTGAGTAAATCAGTTTTTGGCAGGAAATGCGATCTTGTATCGAAAGCCAAATGCAGAATAATGCCTGAAGCGCGACCTAACACCGGAAAGCACTTCGCATTAATGCGTTGTGATTGTCTTTATAAAGAGAGGTCAGAAGTAAAAGTAGCTTCACTCAATAATTGTTATTCTAATCTAGTAAAATGAATGCAACCAGTCAGTTCGATTGGTTCACATTTTCCAAGAACAGTTTTTACGTAATCCAAGGTTCTCTCATCCTCGGATCTAACCTAATCATTTTGGCTACAGTGCTGAATCACATCGCTCTAAGAGACCGAAAAGAATACCTGGTGGTGGCGAGTCTCAGTTTCGTGGACGGGGTCTCAGGTCTGGGCACCATCTGTGCCGGCATCAAACGCAACGTGCTGCTGGTTTGGGGTCCTCGCAAGCCCCTCTTCAGCGCCTGGGACTGCTTCTTGGAGCCGCAGAACATCTTCTGGACCTACGCTATCCCAATGCAGGGCGTGCAGTTGTTCGTAGTAAATTTAGACCGATTTTTCTCTATCTTACGTCCACTTGAATACTTGAGTTGGGGCGTCAACTACGCCAGAGCCATCTTGGGCTTGTCGTTGGGGTTTGGGGCGCTACAGTTTGTAGTGGGCGCCGTTTCCACTTACAACATGCCACGCGTGGAAAACGCGCACCCGATTTGTCTGATGGGTTTCGCCCTGGTGCCCTGGTTTTTTCAGTTCTCTTATTTCGTTCAGATCACCTTTACTTTTGTCAGCATCGGTCTGTACGTTCTGATTCTGCTGGTTTATCGCTGTAAGACCAGCCAAATCGCCCCCACCGACGCGCGCAAACAGAACCAAATCGCGCGTCAGCGACGACTGACTCTGAGCGTGGGATTTTCGTGCGTGTACACGCTGCTGCTGTTCGGTATCCCAAGCATAGTAAACCAGGTCTCCTACGCTCTGGGTGTGTTTCATTTGGTCGGAATGTACACCTTTATCATAAGCAACGTTAACCCGATTTTGAACTTGGCTATTTATGTCAAACGCCATGCCGATATTCGAATGGGCGTTGGTGCACTTTTCAAGTGCAAAACGATGCCGAGCGATATTTCTTTGTGGAACTTGCCTGAATAAAAACTCTTAATTGGGGGAAGACCGCACTAAAAATCGCTAACTTGGGCTAAAAAACACAGCTAAAAATGGCTGTTTGCACAGGCAATTTTTGTGTCAGAAATTAGCGAAAATGTGTCCCAGAAAAATCTGAGTACGGTCGAAAAATCATCTGGGGCTCTGCCTATTGTTAGTCTGGGAGGGTTCAGACACCCACTGCTACGTACGCTTGTCCGGTTCATGCTCCACATGTATACATGCTTTTGCACTGTTGGGTTGATTTTATATTTTGTTAAGTGGTGTGCAGCTTTCAAAAATGATTATTCTGTTTTAAGAGGTTTTGTCACAGATTTTGGAAGCTTATCATCACGCATGTCATATATGTAAATCATGCGTACGGTTATTGCATAAAAATAAAATGAATGAGCATATTATTCCAGACCGAAAGCATTCGACATGATACACGTAGGAATTTTTCATGTCACAAATTTACGCACTTAGATATTCGTAATCACTTACTGTTCTTACAAAAATGGCATAGTCATCACCTCTGCAAACTATCACGCATACTATTTGCTCACAAGAGGTTTCCGTATACACAAAGCTCTTTCCAATCTTTACACCTTTTTAACTCATCCATTCTAAGCTAAAGAAGCTTGTTTATATAACAATCTAACCGTCTATGGACGAAGCGGTCATCCATGTGTAAGAAAGAGAACGTTGTCATGTACATACTTGGGCGTCGGCCTATTTTTAGGGTGGTTATTGTGTTTCTAGTTGGTGCAGTGATTTGCTTATTCTTGGCAGTGTGTTGGTGGGCTGTCAATCAATCCCAATGTCTTGTCTACACTACAGATCGAGAGCAAACTTGTCATCCATTCCAAAATGAGATAGTTCAGCAACCAATCAACACTCCTCCTGTGTCTGCGCAAGACGAACAATCACTTCGACGTGTTTGTAGTTCTCCTGCGAATCTATCCAACTGCTGGTATTATAAACTGAATATCATACAGTACAGTAGAGATGCGCATGACTGGGCCAAACCGAATTTACAAAAATTTGTTAAAATATAGAGCACTTATGCGTGTTTTCTTGCGATTGCAGTATAGTTTAACATAATTGGGTTTTTAAGGGTACTATACTCAAATATTCCGACAAATTAATGAATTTTCGACCTAGTTTTCTTTGATTTTGTTAGAAAAATGACGTACTGTATATATCAGTAAAGATAAAACCTGAGTCTGAAAAAGAAAGAACTAAGAAAAACAGCCAATTAGTGCTAAACGGTTTGGCTCATTGGAACCTAGCTTATTATTTAACTTTAAAAAAGCGGGCCGGGCCGAAAACTTCTGTTGGAGCGCATCCCTAATACATTATGTACAGTACGTAACAGGAGGTTTGACCTCACCAGCAAAGGCTAAACCTTGATAGGACTCCGCCCCTCCGATTTTTCTGGAAAGCAAATTTTTACAATATCAGCCAAGAAAATTGCTATAATTGCCTGTAAAACAGCCTGTTGTAAGGGGCCGTGCAAAAAGATGTGGTCATCGATTTTTTTCGACGCTCCTCCCCTTGTCATCATTTTTAAAGCTCCCTCTCCAAAAGCCAAAAAATGACGTCACTTTCTTCAACCCCCAATTTGCAAAATGCCTGCATACAAATGAGCAAGTTTTGGGACAATATTTTACAGATTCTTCTAGCTAGTTTCCCGTATTTAGAAACAGTTTATTTTCAGAAGACTTCTTCGTTATTTTAAAGAAAATCAAAGGAAAAAAAATAGAAAATTCACTAATTTATCGCAATTCAGTGAACAAGCCATCGACAGACAGTTATTATGGACTACATGTATTGAAAACAGTAAAGTAAGGTATCAAAGTAAGGTAAGTGTAGTGTAGGTGGGTACACCTTTTTGTTGAAGGTAGAAAGAAAAACCTGCCAAAAATAACATAAAATTATTTGCTAAAGGTGTCAAAATTAGAGCCCTGTGCGCCTTTTCACAGCCCGCCATTCCGGGAAAGCTAAAATCGCTGAAAAGGCGTCCTTAAACTACTAACACTGTTAGTTTTAAACTAGGAATGCCTTTCAAATCCATTTTTGAAGGCTAATTTCTCAAAAATTTCCATGAAAAGTGACGTCATTATTGGCCAACCCCCTCCCCCTCCTAACTGATGACATCATTTTTGCACAACAGCCCCTATCTGAACCGACACTGGAGAGTTGCAGCGGTCTATAAAACCTATTTTAAGCAACTTTTAGTACTGTACCATCGGGAACTCGGACTGAAACCGGTTCTGCGATCACCGCTTACATGTAGCGAACAGCTAAGAAACTTTAGATGTGTATTTAGGACACCGGCCGAAGAATTAGTCGACACACCGGCTTACCAAGAAGAACCTCCACCGTCCTATGATAAAGTTGTTTTCGGTCATTTGAGACACTGAAGAATACGTAAATAAATATATTATGTAAACTGTTCGTTCATAACTCTAGTTTAAAATGGACTCCACTTCCAAGAATGGCAAATACCAGTAACAGACATGACCTGACTAAACACGAAAGGGCCGTTGCCGTCAATAGATTTCGAAACTCAAAATCCAGAGCCCCACCGCCTAAGAAGTTCTGCGAAATTCAACAGGTAACCCCAAAAAGCTTCCAAGTTTCTGCTGACTACCCCTACTTAAGATCTTAGTACTTCCATTTTTGCCATATAGATCGCATTTCATTTGCTAAACTAGATATGAAAGGCCATTCTGTGCTAGGTAGTTATTCAACAATTCATCAGTCTGCTACAAGGAACAAAGTTACAGTAACCTAAACGACAGTTTCTATTGTATGCCACTAAAAATTCGATTAAAGAATCACAGTAAAAAGTTTCGAAACTTTCTTATTGTATCCCCATCCCTCAGAAGCTCAGCAAGTTCTTGCACCTACCCCACCCATACATGTCGCTGGGTTTTCAGCAGGGGGAATTTTTACTTATCAAAAATAATGTTTCAGCACTTTCTTTGTCTGTAAACCTCATTATTAGGGTTCCGAAATACTGTTTAGGGTCCCTGAAACGCTAATCAGACCGTTGGGACCCAGTTTGCAGGTTCAGAAACTCAAACTAGGGTTTCAAAAAATCGCCCCTCAGAATCCAGCTAGGGCAATTTTCTCCGAAAATCGGGTCTGGGGGAAATACTCCTTTTCCCCCAACTACATGAATTGCTGACCACGCCGCTGACTAAATTCGAAACTTATGGACGGCCCAAAAGACATTTTGAACATGCACGTTAAGACCACACCTGCCTAGCTGCAATAGCGATTACAAAACAAAACCTATGAGCTTATCATTCCACAACCTGCACAACCAAAACACTTGCAAAAGAAAAATATGAGCAACCGCTGTAAACTACAAACGAATGGCAGTGAAAAGTCGGAAGATCTTTGTGAGCGTGATGAGAGTGGCAAAGAGGCACTGCGAATCAGGACGAAAGCAGAATGGGCAGATGCAGAGTAAACGAGGCATTTGAGACATCTGAAACTATCTTCACCCTCGGACTGCACCGTCAGCATACATGGGCCGGGGCCCCTCACCGGCAGGCGCCACCCCCCAGCAGGCCGCGCCCCCCTTCGAAAATATGTGGCGACCTTTTTTTGGCAAAGTGAAAAATCGGGCGACTTTTTTTGGGAAAGGAAACAATTTTCGGTCTCACCCCTGGGCAGCCCATACCCCTCTCCGAAAAGCCGGCAACCATTTTTTTGTGAAAGTGCTTTTTATACTCTGCACCCCCGCAGACGAAAAGCCGTACCCCCTCCATTTTTCCGGCCCATGTATAACCGTCAGATAGAAGAACTACCACAGTTAATCCTGGCTCGCTCTAACAAAACATCGGCGACCACTTGGGCTGCATTTTCGGAGCTGTCACATAAGCTATCGTAATCTATTTTTCTGATGAAACAGAGCTGAAAAGAAAGAAATAGTGTTAGCAGCTGCAGTGATAAAGGAGCTGATACGTTTCGCAAGTGGACTTCGTCCGAGTTGCGTAGAGAACCCGGTCCAGCGGTCTCTTCCTCCAGCAGCTTACGATCCATCTCCAACATGGCTTCCCCCTTGCGTTCCAGTCTCGCTAGCCAACCCGGCAGAGGCAGCACCCAGTAACAACGACTCAAGTGAAACTGAAACAGTCGCTACCAATCATTTCCTTCTTTCTACTACACCTAAGCATCTCCCACAATTACAACTAGGGTCCACGGCTAAAATACACACGTGCATAACGGCATACATGTAACAGCTCCGGACCGACCTGGGGGAGGGGGTCTTCCTCAGATGGAGGGTTGAGGAGGGTTTCGCGAAGGGGGGGTACAAATTTAAAAAACCCTGAAACGCCTGGAAATGCGTTTTTAGCACGTTTTTTCAGTAAGCACGCTAAAAATAACTATTTTAAGCGCCAAATAGCGTTTTAGAGCTAAAAACAAGCAATAGATTGACAAAAAGAGCATCCAAGAAACCCGATTTCACTTAAATATCAACAGTATCAACAGTGAAAAGGCCAAATTCGGTTTCCAAAGGCTTTTCAAGCGAATTTTAGGCTAAAAAATTGGTGATTTTTGAGCCAGTTTGTTAGTACTGGAGCCACTACTAGTACTAGTATTTTTGGGTCGGGAAGGATGAGGGAGGGTAACCCCCAAATCCCCCTAGTACATGTATGCATAGCGAGTCCCAGGCGGACGAAAATAAAACTCTACTAAATGCTTCCAGAATCTGCTAGGAAGCCTCCTGGTGCAGTTTTCCGTCACATAAATCAATTTTGGCAACTACGAACTGAACCACTGAGCTGCCGACCATACACCAGACATGGCCTAGCATTTCGGCTGAGTGGGTGCTAAATTTTCGAATCCTGAGGGGGGGGGGGTAGCGGCGGCTGGGTGGGGTTGAGGGGAGGGCAAGCGAACAAGTCCGATTTTTTTACTAAAGTCAAGGTTCTCAAAAATAGGTTAAAATAAGCTCCTAAAGCAGTTGGTAGATGTAGCTGTTCGGTATGTTAGAAACGGGTTATTCCACAAATTCTAAACCGATATTGTATTCGGTTCCGATTTTCATTAGATTAGAAACTGTTCTTGAGTTCCGATCGGAACCGATGACCTGCCACACGGCCTGTGTTAGATAACCTGTGACAATACTCTTCTAAACAAAGGCCCTCAAAAGACACCAACTACCGAAAAACACAAAAATGACTACTACCTTTTGTTTAAAGGAGCGCATCAGTGACAGCTGTCGAAGCAGGGGACTGCCAAAATACCACCGAATCGTTTCAATGCTCTTGAATTCATTTTCGCGGTCAAACGACTTCTAAAGCAAAGCAACTACACAAGGTTCTGTTCTGCAAGGTAAACGCACCCCAGACAACTGACAGATCCGTTGGCACGTTTTGAGCAGTTCATTTTGAATTGGAACGAAGTGTCGCTGTTTCTGCTTTAACAAAGCGTCCGACCAAAACCGTTTCTTCTGCTCGTTTGTCCAAAAATGACGCGTCAGGAAGAAACGAGGCAGCAACAAACTGAACATCAACCGAGCATGTGTGCCGTCTAGTAGCGAAGAAAGGGAAGGATGTGGGCGTGCGTGATGAGCCCATAGGCGGCCCAACGCAGGGGCTACGGCCCCGCCCGGACAATCCACCCAATATACTGGGTATTGGTGAATTTTCGATATTAGGTTTTTACCCTCCAATACCCAATAATATTTACACTAGATATTTGAAAATTTGATATTCTAAAAGGATTTTTTGAAGAAAATAAGTCCAGATGACCTTGACATCATAGACAAATGGTACATATAAAGATATCATTATGGATCTGTGAAAACTAACTTGATTTATGTGTTTTTATGTAAAATGTAAGATGAAAAAACTTTCAGTGCATTTTCCCTTATTGAACTGACTTTTCTAACTGTTTCCCATAGCTTCCAATGTCTTTTCGACAATGAAGTCGATTTAGAAGGATTTTATGGCTTCAAATTTAGCATTTTCACAAACTCAAAATATTTGGACTAATTCTGAAAAATGTTGGGTAATTTCTGAAAAAGCAGCACCGACGAATTCAAAATTCAAGCACAGTCGTTTGTGAGGGTTGTGTTCTTTACGAAAGGACTGCTTTTTTTACCATTATATGCCTTAGCTCGGTGATCGGTGCCGTGAATAGGAAGTTTGAAGAAGAGCAGCAGGAAAGGCAAAGGCACTTACATTCCAAGACAGAGACCCTCGCCAAGGATAGGAATGTCCATCAAGCCAATAATGGCCACAACCTTAACTAATTCTCGAGGGAACTGAAACAATGATCTAAGAGGGAGGCAAATAAACCCGCAACAAAACCTGTATAAAGGCTTCCAGTTCGAGCCGCGAAAAGCTCCTAATAGGATGGTGCTGTCGCAGTCGCTTGAACACCGAATAGCACGTTTTTGTGTCTCGCCAGCCCAAGATCGAACCTCAAATTACACGACCGGAATGGCGGCTAACAACAACAGGTTATTATAGTACATGACACTAAGAGATGCCACTATAACACCAACATAATACACGTAACAGGTCATACAGCATACTCTTAGCATACGTGGGAAATTAGAATTTCCGTGGATGGGCAGCAAGAGCGGGATTTCTGTAGAAACTTTCACATTATTTTATCGTACCGTACCCACTCGTTTTGCTAATAAATTCTAAACAGTAGAGAGCCATTTGAATAAATGAGAACGAATCGCTTCAATAAAGGCCAAAAATCGGTTGGACGTTGTTTTCTATCAGTCTTACTGTCCTTGACTGTTATACGATTGGTTTTATCCCGACATCATGGGCTAGCATTTCTGCTGAGGCATACATGTACTCGATGTTACCCCTAGCTAGAAAGGCCAACCCCCTCCCCGAGACAGTTTAGAAACCCACAGCACTAAAATACAAGTACTAGTAGTGGCTCCAGTACAAAATGAAACAGAAATCACTCATTTTTAGCTTAAAATTCGCTTGAAAATCCATTGGAAACGGAATTTGGCGTTCCAGCTGCTGCTGATGTTTAAGAGAAATCGGTGTTTGTTTTGTAAGCCCTTTTTGTTCTTTTTTGCTTGTTTTTAGCTCTAAAATGCTATTTAGCAGTAGCAGCTTAAAATAGCGATTTTAGCCACCTTAGTAAAAAACGTGCTAAAACGCATTTCCAGGGGTTTTGGAGTTTTTTAAATTTTGGACCTACCTCTGGGAGAAACCCCCTCGACCAACACCTGACGGAAAACCCCCTCACTCCACGCCGGCTCGGACCTGTTACATCTATGGACTGAGACTGCAGAAATGAAAATCAATTGTACGAACCATCGGTGACTCTGCGATGCAACACATAGAGTCGGGGGTATCTTCGTTCAAGCCAGTCTTCGTAGGCTCGAATCCATTTTATATGAGATTTCTGTCCCAAAGCTATCCAGCATCTTTGCCCGACCTCACCGACCGACACTCTTCTAAGAAAGGCTGGCCTTACTTGTCGACCCCAGCAAACCCACATCCTGTCCTTCCTTCCTTCCCCTTCCGACCCAACTCTTTCAGAACAGCGGAGATTGGTGAAGCAGGATTTACTAACTATTCTTCGTTAGGTAGGTAAGCTTTTGCTACGTCCAGTAGAGTAAACCAAGATAAAGATCAGTCAAGACGATGGGTGGGCCCAGAAGTTTGTCGGACTATTTACGGACAACAGCAAATCAGGAAAACACAAACACACGAACAACAAAACAGACAGACCAACGCACGCAGGGGCGCCCTACGCTATAGCACGTGACCGGCCACAGCGCCTTTCCTGGCTGCAAAGTCCCTGGCAAAATCCGCGGCGGCGCAAAGTAGGGCGGCAAATTCGAATCAAAGCGCGGTGCCGCTCGCCCGCTGGCTACGTGGTGCATGTCTATGCTGTTTGTTTTTTATATTTTTAATATGTTTTTATAGCTCCTAAAAGGCAGAAATAATTACATTCTTGACTGTTGGAAAAGCATTATTTGATTGAAAATTCACATCTGAATTGAAAAATTGCGCATGCATTTTGTTCAAATTATTAACCAAATCCGGATTAACGAATCACTTTACCATACAAACTTCGAAGTTGATGCTCCAAATCTTCTGTCCGGATTAACAATTCCGGATCCGATTAACGAGTAATATAACATTGAGGAAAATTGAGACCTGGCCTAATCTTGTCCGGAAGGCGACTATCCGGATCAACGAGGTTCAGATTAACGCGACATGACTGTATTGCGAAAAATCCTACTAGCGGCTAAGATTGAGCAGGTTTTTGTTTCAAGGTTGCACGTTGGACCGATTGTAATGTGTGGTGCTCCCCTGGGCAATAACTAAATTAATCTTTTACAGATTTCGCGCACAACCATGGACGACTAAAAACTCCTTATGGATGCGTCGGAGCGCTTTGGGCCATTTGACCAAAGTTGTAGAGGGTGCCGAGCTCTGTACTGTGGTGCAACCTAATCTGCGCAACATTGATCGGTAATCCTAATTTGCGCGATGGAAAAAAATCAACTTCTCTTGTAGTGAGTTTGAAAGCTATTTGAGCAATGCGTCCGATTGCTGATACCGTGAGGATTCTAAAGATGTATTTATATTGTTTGTAGGTTGAACGGTTCCAAAGATATGGACTTGTAAAGTTACCCTAAGTATGTATTAGCGGTCGGGAGCGCGATCAGTCCAGTAGTTTTTAGTCGTCCATGGCACAACACACGTGCAGGCAGCAGAGCGGTGATTTGAATTTGCCGCCTCACTTTGTGCCGTGGACTTAGTCAGCTGCTACTTCGCAGCCAGGAAAGGAGCGGTGGCGGTCACGTGCGTCTAGCGCAGGTGTATCATAGAGTTCTAGAAACATGGAGAGATCATTTCATTTTGCCCGTTAAATATAATGGGCCACGTCGGAAATATATACTAAGAAACATAGGCCAAAATGACCAGCTTCAATGTACATCAAGCATAGTAAATGGACACAAACTACAGTATGCCATGTAAAAGTTGATGACGCGAGTTCTAATCATTCTGAACTGCAATTCATGACTGAAGAACAGCAACGCCAGATATATAGCGGTATATAAACCGTACTTAACTTCTTAAATTCCGTCAAACGCACCATTCTGTGATTAATTATTTGCAGAGTGACACATAATGACACACATTGAATTCAACCACCCATGGGCCGGGGGATAGCGCCGGTCCTTAACCCTCCCGATCGTCAACCGAGTCTCCCTCGGACGGCTATACTCCCTTGGCAGAAACTTTTGGCGACACTTTTTGAGGAAATCGGGAATTTTATAGAGATTTTGCGACTTTTTTGGGAAATCGACCTACCTACTTACCCTTCCCAGCTCATACCCACTCCAATTTTTTCTGCCTATGCTTGGTCTGCGCCAGGGAGGGGTTTATATTAAACAAGCAATAGCATACATGTACAGGGGATTTGGGGGTTCCTAGCTAGAAAGGAGAAAGGCCAACCCCCGAGACAGTTTAGGGACCCCCGCCCAACCCAAAAATGCAAGTACTACCGGAGATTTGGGTTTATAAGCCCACCATAGTTAGAAGACCATGGTCTTTAAATACGTTTTTGTTTCCAGTTATAGGACCATGGTCTTCTAATAGGTGGTCTGCAAACTGAGCTCATTGACATTTTCCAGTTAAATGTTTTTAAAGTGAACAAAAGTTGTTTATCGTTAGAAAACAGATGTTCGAATGTGAAACACGATATTCAGGTTTTTGTTTTCGACACAATACAGTACTCTGCTATGCTTCAACACTATTTCCTTAAAAAAGTTCAAAGAAAGATTTACAAATTAACTTTAAAATGGTCAGAAATTCTGGGAAGAGCCATCTACGTCAAGATCAATTTAATGTACTAACAAACTGACTCAGAAACAGAAATAGCTATTCTATAAATTTTTAGCTAAAAATTTGTCTGAAAAGCTTTTGGAAACCGAATTTGGTGTTTCCACTGTTAAGCTAGTTCGATAAGAAATACTGTTGCTAAGTAAATTTATTTGAAATATAATTTAATTATAATTTACTCACCAAAGGATTTATTTGTATAAGTAAATTTCTATAAAAATATAATTAAAATTATACTTATAATTTACTTAACCATAGTACGCACATGTACTGTAAGTATGTGAGTAAAAGTAAAATAATCTGCGCCTCTTTCTTCGATTGTTTGTGACAGAAATTTGCATGTGTCATGTGTGCTGGTATATAGCTGGTGGTGCGTTGTTTTCGTGCTTAGGATGAATTGCAGAGTGCGTGCATACTTAATTGAACAATTGTTTTATACAACTGTTGCTTGTTCATTTAGATGCGTAATTGGAAGTCGCTGTGGCTGAGTCTGCTCTTGGTTAGCTCTTTATTTCAGCAAGCTATTTCGGTGAAACGTTATGGAAACAAAGCTGTATTCAGGTAAAGCATAAAGATAAATTTCACTGTATTACCTTTGTTATGTGTTGCAGAAGCGATGTGCAACGGTGGAAGCGAGAAAATAAAGTGGTCAAACGGTTGCCGAACCTGAAGGGAATGACGATCTACACTGCCGCCGCCTTGACACTGATTGCATCACTGGTTCCAGTGATTTATCAGATCGTGCAAACAGCTAAAGGAACTTACAAGCCAAACCAGTGCAATGATAAGTGCTACGGCTGCGGAATAAACCAGTTTATCGAGTGTCCTTTCAACTCCTGCTATGCAAATTGTATGAAAGGTACAAACGTTATACCTGTTGTCGGCCGGTTCTCTCCACTGTTGTTCAGTATTTGCAGGAAAGTGCAAGCAAAATTGTTGTGGTGCGTGTCCAGCCTAACTGATTCAATTGTTTTGCTGAATTGTTTCTTTTACCATGCACTAGTCTTACTTGGATAAGTAAATTTAACGAAAAACGTTACATGATGTCAGGCCAGAACATTTTTCTTATGCCATGACATGCCATGCCCAACTTATACGTGGGGTTATACGCCCATTTTCGGACCCCCTATACACATAGTAACAGGTCGTAATTATTTTCTAACCCCCTGATCTAATTACCTACATAATAATTTGGCATCCCCCGAATTTCAAATTTTTTTTGGATATTTACGGTGGAAATTTTTGTTTTTCGCTGCCGAAAATTGCCGTCCCGTTACAATTGGTATGCAAAGATTATTACGCCTCGAGGCGCTTTTTGTTCCTCGCTAGTTACGATTTGTTTCACTTACAAGTGGAGTGGGGCAAGTCAATTTTTGTGGCAATCATCTGAAGCCGTGTCGGCATGGGTCTGCGGGAGCGGATGAATTTTTGGCTGCTTGCCAAAACTAACTAAAATGGCGCTTCCTTGGTTGGCCGTACCCATGCCCGGCGCGCTGTAGTTTGTTTTACAATGTACGTATGTCTGTGCGCGGCTCAGGCCGGTGCTGTGCAAGCGTCATTTTACTCACTGCCAATGGTTTTGATGTGTTAAACTGTTTTTGAGTCACTAAATTTCGCCATCAATGTGTATACCCAATTAGTTTTACATGTAAGTTCTGTTGTCGTTTTTAAATAATTTTAAGCAAAAATAAGGTTGTATAGGGTATTTTTGCAATTTGCATAGAATTTTGATCTAATTTTTATTCCTCCAAAACCTTGATTTGGGACCAAAAAAGTCGCTTAAACCCTCTTTTGAACACTGTAGAGGTAGCTGAAACGCCAATATTTGGGCTAGAACCTGCTGAAACCCAACCCCCAGCCGAATATCCAGCCACAGTTTTAAAATTTTTCCAAAGTTTCCAAAGTTCCCAAAGCATTTTTAATGATAAATGCCTAGTTCGAACGGAATATTAGAACTGGTTTACCAGACTGCAATTCTGAAAACAGTTGAAATCGTATTTTTAGGAAGAATAACGATTTCACTGCATTTCCCATTTTCCCATTCTGTGAGTTCCCAAATTTCCGAGAGTTGGATTTCCCAATGTCCGAAATTTGCGAAAAGGGATTTCCGAAATTCGAGATACCTAGCTGGAAGGCGATAAAGGTCAGAGGTTAGTCGATCAGTCTTTTTCCCTAAACCATTGGGCTGCATGAAAATGGGTTGGCGGACGCTATGTACTTGCCTGTTTTTTTACAGCGTGGCTGTTTTTTTTCGAATTTTCCGAATAACCTCAAATGGCCGCCATTTCGTCGATTTCGTCGATTTTTAAGTTTTTTTTGCGGATTTTCACTTTCAGTGAATGTGAAAAATTAGCATTACCAAGGAGGAGGGCGGTGCCCTCTTGTTCCGCTTATTTTTGGACAGCCTGTGTTGTACTCTTGGTGGTGATTTTTAGATGGTTCAAAAATAATGAAAAGTTTTCGTTTCCTAATTCTAGCTCATCTAATCGAACAGTTATCATCAAGTGCTGGTGTGTAGAATCTCTTCTATAAATGGGACCTCGATACGAAAATTGCTAAAATTAAACAGCTGTTTTTCGCTGTATCGGGGCGCATACAGTTTTTAGCGACTTTTCGCCCAAAATATCATTTTTAGCGGTTTTAAAGCGATTGTTAGAACTCTACCCTTCGCTCTTTGGGGCTCAACGGTACATGTCAGTATCTCACGGTACAGCAAGACCTCTAGGCTGCCGAGATCTAGCAATCCTGCGTATACTGCTATCCCTATCTGGTGACCCTCTGTTGCCTTGTGTTTGTCTTGTCATCTGTGATACTATTTATATTGAGAACAGTCAGGATAAGATAGTCATGACAGACAGAATTAGTCTAAAACTGCAGACAAAAACTTCCACTGAAAATTCGGATATCTTAGAAGCTGAAAATTCAGATATCTTACATCAGCAAGATTGGGTTGAGTTCTAAAATAGCCATTTAGGCTTAATTCAATCCTTCTTCCTTGCACTTGCTAATTTGTTTCTCATTTTATGCTGTATACATGTACTTTTCTGTAAAGTGTGACTGGGAAGTAAAATTTCAATTTCAAAACACAATTTCAGTAGTACACGAAGAATGAATCAAGAACACGTGATCTACTTGCATTATACTACATACACAGAGCAGAAATCATCATTGAACAGCAATAAGCAAATGTAGCCCCTACATATATAGATCAGCTGAGAAGTACAGCTGATTTAAACAAGAGAATACTGATCAGGAGTGCCATAAGCAAGTCCACTTAATTCAGTAACTTTTCCGTCACTTGAGCTAAATCTTCCTACTGACTGCAAGACTGCCCAACTGCCGAAATCGTCATAACATGGGTACGGTACTAGGACTATAATTTTGTTTGTTACTATGTTTAAAATATAAACTGTACCAACCGTTTGTATTATGACGCACACCGGGCCCTACAGGTTTTACTGCCACGCACAGATTTTCCAATTTGCGCCGGGCTGCTTGAAACCAAATTTTGCAGACATCCTTTCTAAATGTTTGTTTCTGAAGTACAGTTTACTGTTGGAAAGTCCGGGCTTTTAAAAACAGGTTCAGGTTCAGGTCAAGTCCAAGTGCAAAATTTCAGGTTCAAGTCCAGGTTCAAGTCCGGTTTAAAAAAAACCTGGACAATAGGTTCAGGTTCAAGTCCTTCTCAAGCGTGAAATTTTACGTAAAAATTTACCACATAGCAAAAACAATGGAAAATTTCGATTTTTTGGCAATTTTCTGTCAGAAAAGTGGTTTTTGGCAATTTTTTGTCGAAAATTTGATTTTTACCACAAACTTTTTGAATATTAACCGAAAATTTCGCATTTTTAGCAAAAATTTTGTGGGTAAAAATTTAAATTTCCCACCGAAAATTTGCACCTATATCCAGGCAAGTACGCACGGACACCTGGCCTGGCCGTCCCCCCTGAGCCGCCGACCATGCACATGTACATATGATTCAAGTGGTCGATTTATTTATAATAGGAAAAAATGGAATAGCCTATTGCTCTTTTAAAAAACTTGACTTCCTAAATGACTGAGCCTATGCTTAACACTAATACCTAAGCCTAAACCTTAGCCTAAGCCTGAGCCGGAACAGAAGCCTACATACAAGCAAACATGCAAATGCACAGACTGCCATACAAATTCAGCAGGTAATACAGGAAAAATCAGTTTTTGAAGTAGGGAATTTCTAGGATTTGAAAGACACTGTTTTGAACCTGAAAATCAAGTGCATATTTAAGACTCAGGTTCAAGTCCGGCTCAAATAATATAGGTTCAGGTTCAGGTTCAAGTCCTCAAATTTCAGGTTAAAGACTTATTAATAAGTCAAGGTTCAGGTCGGACTTGCCAACAGTAGTACAGTTCACAAAACATAATGCAAGATTCACCTGTAAGCAGGTAAAGCATCTTCATGAACACAAGAACTGTTGTTTGCCGTCCACCAAACCGAGTCCGCTTCGAGCCCGCTACCACTACTCAACAAGTTGCCATACACATACCAATAGCACTGGTACTGTAAGATCTCTGGCCATGCTGCCCTGTGTTTTCTGCACAGAACTAGACTGGTCATTACAATTTATACCTACACAAAATCAATAAGAATGCGTACCTCACACATTTAGCACCAATCAAGGCGGCGAAAGGGTCCACAGCTACTGCAGCTCGTTTCAAGTTGCCAGGTGAGCCCTCACTGGCAGAATCAGTTACATCTCCGATGTCCAGTTCCAGAAACAGCATAAGATACCATTTGATTGTGAGCATCCAGTTTTTCCCATAACCGGCTCGTTGTGGTTGGATGTACTCTGCAGCTGCTTTCCAGAAATCGACTCTCTTACTCAGTGGTGCGTCAACCAGTGCTGTGTACTTCTTTCTTTGCTCTTTGTACACAAGGACTGCCAGGTGCGACAGCTCGGCTTGACTGTGCACTACAGCCAATCGATAGGTAAATGTGCCTTTTCTCTCTGCTGCCCACTGATTGTCGATCCACCACTGCGCTGGTCTGTTTTTATCGTTGTGTGCAAAAACAAAATAGCAACTTGATAATGGCATGTTCTTGCCAACTTTGAACACGTTTCGGAGCCCAGGTACACGAATGTCAGAGCCTGTAAAAAAGCACAAGCATTTTTAAACAGAATCGAAGAGTTTGAAATACTGACATTTTTCGAGGACAACTCCAGAGGCTTTGGTAATGCGTGTTTGACAACTTCTGGTGGCTGTTTTACAAGTTGATCTTGCGTCATTATTGCAGCTCCACTCTAGAACCACCCGGCTGAGTGAGACAAGACAAGGTCAAACGGCCCAGCCTGCCCCTTCATTGAGCTAGTTTGCTGTTGTATTACTGGACCAATTTCAAATATGCATTCAAACATTCAAGTGAGGACCAGCACGGATGAGAGGAGCTTTGAGCTGGACCGGGCCTATTATTGTTAGTCAACTTTAACAAAAGAAAATCTGAAGCTCACTAAAAAAATTGTATGCATATTCTATTTAATTAACGCCATAGTAGCTTTTCAGTTTTTGAAGCCACCGCGATCTTGAAATAGATCTGCATTTCAGAAAAAAACAGAATTTTTTACAAAATACGGCTTCAAATTGACTACAAATTGCCCAATTTTGACTAGTGGTGAATGTTCAGGTCAGACTGAAATTTCTGTTTAGCCAAGACTAAAATTAGAAATTCAATTAAACTTGTTGTATAGCTTTATAGTTCTGAAAATCATCAGACATTCTAGTCAGAAATCTAGTCATATACAGGTCAAAATATATTTTACATAAGGCTTAATTTAATGTTGGCAAGAATTCGGCTAATTTAGTTTTCTTTGTCAGGTCGGACCGGGCCCACCCACAAAGTTGAAAAGGGCCACAAAAAGACCAAAAAGTGTCTATCTTGCGCTTACTTTCACAGTATCTCATAACTTCTTTTAACACAGGTAGTCTGTCAGTACACCGACGCAGCACCCACTCTACAAAAACAAAGATGTACCACTGATTGAAGAAAGAAATTTATATACTGAAGAGGTTCTTAGAAGAATCGGCACGCAATGCCACACACTTGTGCCATGCCGTGGCTGCAATAGTTCCAGGAGGAGAAAGAAAGTTGTCAAAGAAGAAAACACTGCCATCCATCCAATGACAGGTCTCTCGATTCTGGGGCTCCTCGCAGTACAAACCAATCCAGTAATGTCGCATATCTAAAACTCACCTTCTGTAAATGAAGGCTTAGATTTACAACTCACTGTAAGGCCCAAATCTACATAACGCTGGGTAAGCAGCAATTGCCTGACATGGTTCCAACAGAATTTTGGCAGCTGAACTGGCAGATCCAAGCTTCAACATCGAACAGCCATCCTTGACTGCCTTTATTGTGGTGATCAGTGACTGTTTAAGCCAGTTCAGTGGACCACAAGCAGATGATTTCTGGTTTTGACATTTGCAGGCGTTTCCAGTGCATTCTAAGCTGTCATAAGTGTGCTCCCACATCCAAAGATTCTGTTTCCGTTGCAGGCCAATGAACACATATCGCCAACGGGGCTCTTGCCAAAAGTTAGGCCTTGTGTAAGGCTGCTGAAGATAACAAAAGGCTGAAGATGCAGA
This sequence comes from Sabatieria punctata, assembly GCA_030248155.1. Taxonomy (NCBI): domain Eukaryota; kingdom Metazoa; phylum Nematoda; class Chromadorea; order Araeolaimida; family Comesomatidae; genus Sabatieria; species Sabatieria punctata. Next base: position 55,542 of record JASANB010002820.1, on the reverse strand, counting down.
ATTTCAGTCCACACCTACCTCTTTACTCTGAGGAACCAAGGACTTGAATAAGGCAGCATGTGTTTCAGTGGGAAGCACAGCTAAGGACTGGTTCCGATTCTGACAGTACTGTCTTGCTTCATGTATGTTGCTGGCCAAATAGAGAGGCATTGTGAAGCAGCGCTGCTCATTCTGTGACTGCACTAAGTGTGTTGACATTCCAATCTCGGGATTAGTGCAGAGACTGGACAATGAAGTATTAACTGCAAACAGATAATGAGATGTCTGGCAAGGCAAGTCATACCTCACCAGATCCATGAGCTGACTGCATTCGGTAGTCTGTTTGCTGTCGTCCCACAAATCCATAACCAAAAGGTCTAACTGTTTTCTGTGCAGCATCTACAAAGTTGAAGCTGAGTCCAAGAGAAGGCACTGAGAGCTTGATGTGCTTGAAACGACAAGCTTCTGGAGCAAAGAAGTAACGGGCACCGCGAGAGAAACCATGCACACTCAGACATAGAGCCAGCTTCGGTACACCCCAGAACTCGGCATACTTGAAGGGTATCATGCTTAGAATATTGATCGCATTCTCAAATGCCGAAGTGATAATATTTGGCGCATGAGCATCAGCTTTGTTTGCAATATCTTCCTGTTGCTTAGCTATGAGAGCAGTTGCTGCCACTGTGTGAGGAATGAGACCAGCTTTTTTAAACTGGATTCTGAAAGCTGGCGATTTCCTTGCTTCTAGCTTTGCTATTCTGATGTGCAGTTTTGCTTGCTTTGCACGTTGTGTAGCCGTTCTCTGCTTAAGCGTTTCCTTCTCAATATTAGTTGCTGGTGGTACAGCTCCAGCAAGGGGTGTTTCAGCCTGACTTAATGGTGTGGCCTCTACAGCAGCTGCAAGTACCCAGCACGTTCATCTCATTATCAATCAGAATACTGTGAGCTTACCTGTTTCTGGAATTTGACTGGGCATTTGGCGGTTTATTTCTGGAAAAACTGGTTGTGATGCACTTTCAGCAGTTGCTGGTGATACACCTCCGGCAAAAGGTGTTTCTGCCTGACTTAATGGTGGGCCCTCTGCAGCGGCTGCAAGTAGTATGTTTATCTCATTATCAATCAAAATACGGTGAGCTTACTTGTTTCTGGAATTTGACTGGGCATTTGGCGGTCTATTTCTGGGAAAACTGACTGTGATGCACTTTCAGCATTTGCTGGTGATACATCTCCAGCAAGGGGTGTTTCTGCCTGACTTAATGATGGGCCGTCTGCAGCGGCTGCAAGTACCTAGCACGTTCATCTGATTATCAATCAGAATACTGTGAGCTTACCTGTTTCTGGAATTTGACTGGGCATTTGGCGGTCTATTTCTGGGAAAACTGGCTGTGATGCACTTTCAGCAGTTGCTGGTGATACACGTCCAGCAAGGGGTGTTTCTGCCTGACTCAATGGTGGGCCCTCTGCAGCGGCTGCAAGTAGTATGTTTATCTCATTATCAATCAGAAACAAATGAGCTTACCTGTTTCTGGAATTTGACTTGGCATTTGGGAACCAAGTGTAGTTTGGTCTATTTTGGCGGAATCTTGTGATGGCACTCTCTCTTCTGTCTTTTGGGCTTCTGCAAGTGACTGTTCCATTTCTGCTATTTTAGATTGCAGTTTTGCTTGCTTTGCACGTTGTGTAGCCGTTCTCTGTTTAAGCGTTTCCTTCTCAATATTAGCAGTTTCCAACTTCGTTTCCAAAGATGCAATTGAGCTTTTCAGTTCAGTTGCTTCCTTCAACAATTCGTCGTTCTGTCTGCTCTGCTCATATTCTCGAAGACTCTTTGCCTTATTTGACCCTCCGATGCCATAGCGAGCAATTTGCTTATTATCTATCTTCCTTGTCACATCATTGATGAGCTGCTGAATTTCTTCGGCTTTGTCTGCCACTGACTCCAAATTTAAGCCTTCTTTAATCTGTTGAAATTGCTCCAGTGCTTGTTGTGCGTCTTTGGAACGGTGAGTGTCATAAGTTCCACGACTTCTTTCTCTAATCCTTTCCAAGTCAAACTTGCGGATCTTAATTTGTTTGTTGAAGTTATCCAGAAGTTTGGCATTTAGTTTCTGTTGTTCATCACTTAATGTTTTCAACTGGGATGTAAGAGTTTCTATCTCTGCTGCAGAAGTTGCCACTGATACACCTCCAGCAAGTGGTGTTTGTGCCTGACTTAATGGTGGGCCCTCTGCAGCGGCTGCAAGTAGTATGTTCATCTCATTATCAATCAGAATACAGTGAGCTTACCTGTTTCTGGAATTTGACTTGGCATTTGGGAACCAAGTGTAGTTTGGTCTGTTTTGGTGGAATCTTGAGATGGCACTCTCTCTTTTGTCTCTTGGGCTTTGGCAAGTGAGTGTTCCATTTCTGCTATTTTAGATTGCAGTTTTGCTTGCTTTGCACGTTGTGTAGCCGTTCTCTGTTTAAGCGTTTCCTTCTCAATGTTAGCAGTTTTCAACTTCGTTTCCATAGATGCAATTGAGCTTTTCAGTTCAGATGCTTCCTTCAACAATTCGTCGTTTTGTCTGCTCTGCTCATATTCTGGAAGACTCTTTGCCTTATTTGACTCTCCGATGCCATAGCTGGCAATTTGCTTATTATCTATCTTTCTTGTTACAACGTTGATGAGCTGTTGAATTTCTTCGGCCTTGTCTGCCACTGATTCCAAATTTAAACCTTCTTTAATCCGTTGAAATTGTTCCAGTGCTTGGTGTGCGTCTTTGGAACGGTGAGTGTCATAAGTTCCACGACTTTTTTCTTTAATCCTTTCCAAGTCAAACTCGCGGATCTTAATTTGTTTGTTGAAGTTATCCAGAAGTTTGGCATTTAGTTTCTGTTGTTCATCACTTAATGTTTTCAACTGAGATGTAAGAGTCTCTATCTCTGCTGCAGAAGTTGCGCGGAGTGTGGTTTCCCCCTGGGATATTTTGGATGCCAGCTTTTCGTTCTTTTTGCGTAAGGCAGCAAGTGTAGAGTAGTCTGAATCTGGTGGAACTGGCTTTGATGCACTTTGAGCAGCTGCTGGTGACACACCTCCACCAAGGGGCGTTTCTGTCTCTGTCTGACTTAACGGTGGCCCCTTAGAGGCAGCTGTAAAGAAGTATGTTCATCTCATTACTGACCATAATAATGTGAGTTCACCTGCTTCTGAAATTTGACTGCGTTTACCAGTACTGCTTTTATGGGTTAATGTTTTGGCTATGAATGGTTTTCCTTCGCTGTCATCACTTGAACTTAAAGATTCAGTTGAAGATGCCGATTCATCAAAAATACTTGAGATTACTCTCTCGATCTGATATTTATCTAGGGCGTTAGAAAATTCGGCATATGCTGTCTGCAACTGTTCCTCCAACTCTGTAAGAATGGCTCTTGGGTTGATTTCCTCCACTGGAAGTTGGTTCCTGATCGATCTCAACTTCTCCAGCCGTTCTGTTATATAATGCTGCGTCCTTGACAGTGCATCCTCAGGCATTTGACTTATCTCAGCAGTTGTTATAGTCAACGCCTTGATTGTATTATCGATGTCGTTCTTCAACTGACTGAGCTTGGAATCAGAGATAGCTGAAAACTTTCATTTTAATAAATTTCAACGACTGTCCCATGACCCCAACTACACTTTAGGTTACAACTTGGCTATTTTGCAGGTCGAATTACATAAGACAGGTAATGTAAATCATGGTAAACCTACCTGACTCCTCAATAATTTTCACTGGCTGTGCCATCTGTGTTGAACCTGTCTCAAAGCGAGGTTCTGCTTTTGGGGCTGCATGGCTGGGTGCATGGGGTTGTGCTCCGGGCGCTGCTTGACTGAGAGCATGTGGTTCTGCTCCGAGTGCTGCATGACTGGAAGCAGGAAGGGCTAGAGTAACTTGCAAGTTTGATCGCTTTTTAGTCAATTCAGTCCACCGAACATACTTCCAAAGCATTGGTTCATACTTTGAGTTATCAAATTGGATAAAACGTATCATTTCATCCACAAGATCGCCGCCAAGTTGAGCAAGACGCTGAGTGTTAAGCTTTTCCAATTCAATGTTAATTGAATCACGTAGGGGGAGCTCAGTATTTCTGAGCTCTAGATTTTTCTCGTTTAAATGTTGTTGAATAGAAGCAAGTCGTTGATCATGCTCCGCTTTAATCAGAAATTGGTCTGTCATCTGTGTCTCTAATTCTGCAATTTCTCGTGTGAGCACATCATGCAGTGAACGCTTGACTTGAGCAGATGAGGCTGAAACAAGAATGTGGATGACATGAAACAAAACAATGAAAGATAGCAATTGGAAAATTTCCAATACTAAAAGAAATTTGCAGAAATTAAAGATCATTTTACAGCTATACTTTTATGTCATCAGAAATTCACAGCATACCCAAGTTTCTCCGAAGTTGTAGTCTCTGTTCTGCTACACGTTGAGCGCGCATTGACTGCTGTTCTATCTGTTTTTCCAACTCGTTGATACGATTCCTAAATTGAGTCATTTGCTGGTCCGAGATGCCAGCTTTAATTCTCAGCTTATCCAACAGCGCTGCTTCTTTCTGTTGGAATTCAGCTGTGTATTTCTGAGTCAGCTGGGCACGTTCGTCGGCCAATCGGTCCAGTTCATGCACATCTTTCAGCAAAACGTCATGTATCGGTTTCAATTCTTCTTTAGCTGAGTCGATCCTGGACTGAATCTTGAGCTTCTCTGCTAAACAATTTCATTCTCATTGAGGGTCATTGTGAGGATGTGCAATCAATTTTCCATTGAACTGCAACTTTGGCTTGACTAAAGTATATTTAAAAAATAGGCGAACTTTTGGTTTTTTTACGAATGTAAGCGTCAGAGCACTTTGAGTCTCATGACGAAAGCTAGAAAAGGGCCCAAGCTCTACTATGGTCTAACCTAATCTGCGCAACCTTACCTTGTAACGTTCATTTGAGAAATGAAAAATATCAGGTTTTTCTTGTGGGCCGAATGCGATTTTTTCAGTGAAGACCATAGGTTCAATAGTTAGTACAAAGTTACAGACCCCCTATAAAGTGGACCAAAAAACGAAAAAATGGCCATTGTTGGTGATTTTCGGAAATGTGGGGCGGGTTTGGGAACAGTTGAACCGATTTGGCTGAAATTCACTAGATGCCAAAATTTGGTGGTTTTTGATAGGCCACCGACGATACTGCGACTTGGTTCCGTTCCGGACTTCATTTCTTGCAAAAATTCAGACGTGGAAAGATATTGGAGAAAAAGAGTTAAGTAAGAAAGGATTTTAGTAGCAGAAATACGCCGTTGTCAACTGTTAGGAGTGTACCACTGTTAGTTCGAAAACTGATGAATTAATACTTTCGGACAGGTTTTCTTTGATTTTCTTTAAACGTAACGGAAGTATCTCGCACAAATATATAACTGATTCTGACCAGGGCTGTTTGTTTTCCGGAAGAAAACTCAAGCCGGTTTTTTCCAAAAGTTATTAGCCAAGATAACAGCAAATTTTTAACAACCGCTTTATATTGCAGAATTCAACGAAATAGCGTGAGTTTTATTACAAAATGCACTAATTTAATCTTTTAGAGTAGTAACTTGATTTTAAAACAACAAAAATACAATAATAAAAGTTGCCTGAAAATTGTACCGGTATTTTTTGCCAAAAACAGCTAAGTTATGCCATGGAACTGCTCATAAGGCTTCTAATGTAAATTCAAAGCATTTGAAGCTACTTTAACCAGTTATTGTGCCTATTTCCCTTAAAAACTTGCTTGAGTTTTTCCGTATTTTAGTTTTTTCCGAGCCCCTAGGGAAAAACCGGTTTTTTTTCTGAAAAAAAACGAAAAACCGAGGAAACAAACCGACCCAACAGCCCTGATTCTGACTACTATACAAAAGTAAGTTGAAAAACACAAAGTGTCCTTAGCTAATTTGAACGCAGCTGATTTTTGGCTAAGAAAAAGCAAGCCGCGCCGGGGGGGGGGGGCGGGAGGGCATTCAACGCGAACAAAAATAGAGATATGGGAAGAGGAGGCAAAATTAAAACAATAAAAATTTCGTTTTGCTGGCAGGAAGAGTCTCTATGCCAGGTGAAATTTTCATCAACAGCGCCCAAAATATAATAATGAACAAGCAAAGAAATTCTACATAACATACAATGTATACTATACTTACAGTCTGGTTTAGTTGCTTTGCTAGCTTGTAGTAAATCCAATCTTTGAAGAATCTCGTTTTCTTTTTTTGTTGCTTCTCTTATTCTTTCATTGTTACTATCAGCCCGTATCATTTCTTGCTGCCGTTCATTATCTTCTAGTCGTTTGCGATACACCTCATTCAGTTGTCTTTTCAGCTTACGTCTACGAGCCTCAAGGCGATCAAGTCTGTTGACAAACTGTTCCCTCTCTCCTGAAAGTTCAGCACGAGTCATGCGCTCAGCGTTTCTCACTGCCGCCAGTTCCGCGTCCTTCGATGCTATCTCAGTGAATGAGTTCCTGAATGACTGCAGTTTCATGTTCAGTCGACCACTCAAACTTTGCAGCAGGTCACTCGCTTCCGCCTCTCCAGGCCCTAACTGCGTCTGCTTTGCTGAAATCTCCTGTGTCAATTGTCTCACTGATGATTCCAAATTTGCTTTCATGGTTTCACTTATAACTGTTGGGCCTCCAGTCAAACCAATGATTGCAGTGTCTAAGTTGCGCAGCGTGTTTTCTGCTCTCAAGTCTACCTGTGTGAGTGGTTTAGCCGCAGTCAGAAGCCGTTGTTCCAGTAGTATCAGTTGTTCTCTCGCATTAGCAGTAGATTTTTGCTTAGCTATAAGTTGGTCTTTAATTCTTCTCAGTTGCAGCAACTCCATCCTAACATTGGCTTCCAGTTCCTTTATTCTGTCTTCAGCAACCGAGCCAGTGTGAGAGCGCATCCTGGCAGCGCTTATACCCAAGTCTTCTATAACACTGTCCACCTGGCTCTTAGCCTTCTGCACACGAGCACGAGCAAGTTCTGAAATGTCATATATGCATGCGGTACGATTGTAACATGCGGCGGCTAACAGAGCAACAGCTAGCACAAGTACGGACTGCCACTGAGAGACAGCAAATGGCGAGAGGTTTAATGGAGCAACTACACAACTACACTGACCTAGAGAAGGCGGAAGGGCCGCTTATGTAAACACTGATGAACAGGCCACTATGATGGATGAGCCACATTAGCAACGCTACACGATTTTGCCTTTGAGCAGAAAGTTGATAATGAATAATATACCTTTAAGCTGATCGTTTAGTCGGCTAGTTTCTTGGATGTGACTATGCAAAGCTTCTTCCTCGTGGGCGATCTGTTCTTCTAATATGGTCACTTCATCATGGCTGGTGGCTGTGCCCTTCTTTGTTTGTAGTTCATTAAGCTTGTTCTCTCTGTATGTTCTCGTGTGATCCATAGAGCCCAGCTTCACTTCAAGATATTCTATTTGCTTTGCTAACTGCTCATCTTCAGGGAGACTGCCAGTCCAAGCACCTTCTGAAAAAGAGTAAAACGTTAATCTTAAAATTCTATCTTTTTGTCTTTTGTATTTCTATCTGTCGGCTGTAATCATCTAAACCGTTTCTTTGGGCCCTCCCAGTGCACTGGGCCATTATTACCTGCGCCTAGGAAAGGCTGTGTTCGTTGCAGAACTGTGTGGCTTCCCACCAAACCAGTGATTGATTCGTCCAGCCAACCAAAGTTGCGCAGTGTTTTTTCTGCTTTCAACTCTACGAGTGATTCAATTATTGCTGTCTAAGAAAACCTCTCATCGCTACCTGTAAGTTGATCGTTCAGTCGTCTTGTTTCCTGGTTCTGATTCCGCAAAGCTTCTTCTTCCTTGGCGATCTGTTGTTCTATTCTGGTAACCTCATTTTGATTATTGGCCACCATTTCATTGGCTTTTTCTCTCTGTAGCTCTTGAAGCTTGGCCTCTCTATAAGTTCTTGTTTGATCTATGGAGCTAAGCTTCAGTTTTAGATTTTCTATTTCGTTTGCTAACTGCTCTTCTTCCATGTGAATGTTAGTCCAAGCGCGTTCTGTAAAAGGCAAAAATTGCGATCATGCAATTAGTCTACATCCTGTCTAACTGAAGCTCCCCTCTAAAGTACAAGGGTTATAGGTTGTCTTTTCTACTACTCCCGCATCTGTACAATGTACGTAGTCTGTGGCATCCCTATTACCATCCGTATGTGTACATACATGTCCAAATGGGATTTCAGGGACCTTTTTGGTGTCAAAAAGTAGGTTTCTTCAGAGGCCTTTTTTGGCCTAAAAAATCGGGTGAAAATCCTGCTAAACCACACGTAACTGAGTCTACAACAGAGGCACACGGCGGATCATCAACATGCACGATACTGTAACTTGCGCAGGTGGGGTTTTGGCGCACAGGATCCCCACAAACCTTGCGTCCACGTGAATTGTCCAACTGAGCTCGCACTACGTACACACCATGACTAGGAACGGCTTTTGCCACAACTGCACCAGTAGGATTGCAAAGAGACGCAAATCCAGACTTGAAGGACACAGAGTTGCCCAAAGCGACGCAGGCTGGCACAGAAAATAGCGTCCCATTGAGTGCAGGCACGTAGAGAGTGTTTCGCATGTGGAAAGCACCACCGGTAGTGGTGTCAATCAAATGCAGAACTCCTCTGCCGGTGGCATGTATCACTGCTCCGCTGGCGACAGTGACGGAAATTGGAGTAGCAATTGATTCAAAGTCGGACAAGGCAAGTTTGCAGGACGTCATGTGATGAGAAGCTCCAGAATCGAGAAGAAGTTGCAGTCGACTCGATGGAAGTGAAGCTGTAGACGCACTTGCAGTGAATGCAGCCGTGTTGCTACTGTCACCATCAGTGTCCGCTGTAGCTGCCTGACCAGTTGCCTGGTTAGACCAGCCACGACCTCGACCACGCTTAGCGCTTGGACACGCGTTTGCTTTGTGACCATAGCCCTGACAGTTGTAGCACTTCTGATTGTACGTGTTGTTTGCATTGCTGTTTGAATGAGCGTCTGATTGTGCTCCGGTGGACCCGCCTTTACCGCCTCTTCCACGCACACGATTGCGACCAGAACCTCTGCCTCTCATGCTTGCTACGTTTGCTTGAGGCTGATTGGATTTGGAACACATGCTTGCATTGCCCAAACGCCACTCGTCATCTAGCTGCACTGCTAACTGGTCTGGCGTATAGGGTCTGTCTGCCGGTGCGTTGTTAGATGCGGCGCTAACGATACTGCGAATGTTCTCCCAACCTGGTGGTAAAGCCACCAGCGCATCTATCACTTGCATGGACTCTGCTACAGGCTGATCCATTGCACGCAGTTGATCGTACAACTTTTGTCGCTTTGATAGCCATTCAGATGGTTTTGACTTGCCGTCATAAACCATCGCTCTCAGCTCGGTGTGAATAGCTACCAGGCTCATTTGCGATTTTTGTTCGAAATGAGAAACCAACTTGTCCCATAGGGCGGCTGGATCAGTCTCATCTGTTATTCTAATGCACCGTTCTACCTCAGCAGACAGGGACGCGAGCAACGTGAACATCGCTAACTGACGACGTTTGTACCAACTACGTACCACTTGCCTCTGCGCCTGGGCGGCTCGCACGTCGACCTGTCTCGGCGGTCCGGCTGCGGCTCCTTCTTCGTCGGCATTCCCCGCTTGCGGTCCTTCTTCCGCGGGCAGTGGCTCGGTTCGGCGCACGATTCCCCAATAGTCCTGCGACTCGAGGTAGTTGCGCATCATCATCCGCCAAATCTGCCAGTTCTTTGACGTTAGCTGTGGCACATGAGCTTTCTCCATTTTTGGTTGAGGGCGGCTTTGTGTCGTTTGACGGCCACGCACTGCACCAGGAAAAGAATTGCCAGCCACACAGTAGCGTCAACAGAGTGGGGGCCGAATCATAGGGCAGGGCATAGACGGCCCATAACCCTGACACAAGGTAAAAAGTTTTACTGCCCTGCCATACACACACGTATTTAAACGGTAATCGTATAGTCAACCCGCAGGGACGCAGACAGCGAGAGCAAGAGTATTATCACGCGAGATAAGAAAAGAAGGCACAGGCAGGTACTGGCCAAAACAATTAGCATACAGCTCAGCTAGTCTGGTTAAAAATCTAACCTTAATAATACACGTACAGTACATACCGAGAAATACACGTACGATGTTTATTCAGCAGGAACATAATTAGTCCGCAAAACACAAACACATTAACAGTATGAACTGCAAAAAATGCCCTTTGATCTCTATTTTTGCTATAAAACGTGCAAAAAACTATTTTATTTGACAATAAAGGTTAAGAGCCATATTTTTTAAGAACCGGGCAGGTCCCCTTATAAGGGCGCAACATGAAATTTTCTGACCTATACTTTTTATGTGATGAATCAATAGGTCTTTATTAGAAAACACCACCACTGTGGTATTTTTGCTCTGCGATACCGCTTGGGGTATTTATGGCCAAAAACGTGATTTTGGACCTTTTCAACTGGTTCTCCAGTGCGCAATTGCCGATCGCGGTCATATCTTCAGCATAAATTGGTCTTACTATGCCCACTGCACCCACAAAGTTTGGGGCTGATCGATTCAGGCCAGCGTGAATACCGTTGATTTTGGGGGTTATTTTAAAAAGTGAAAAATAATCTTTTGACGTCCCTCGCAGATTTTGGCCATACTTTTAGGGTAGATAGAACACGTCGTCCTCTACACGTTGATGTTTTCACTTTTTTTGGCATCGCCCGAATTTCTGAGTTATTCATGTTTCAATTTTCCAAAAAAAGTTTTGCGGTATCTTATAGTATCATTCACAATTCCGGTCTCCATGAAGCTAGAGCGACCCACTGTAGAGCGTTGAACGTAGAATGGGATGGGCTATCCAACCATATACGCGAAATTGATCTACGACCACTTATACCAGAGTGGCACTAAGTCAAAGTTTCGATCGAAAATGAAGCAAGCTCCGACCTGGTTTTCTTCAGATTTTGACATCTGCTGCCGAACTAATTGGTCAAATGGCGTAGATTCGGCCGTCAAATGATAGCTGAGATTCTTGCGATTCCGAAAATATCCATATTTTTGCTCTAGAGTGCCTTGCTCTCACGATATGGGCATTCAAAAATATTTGCGAAGAAAATGACTGCACTTGTTATATCATCCTGGTGTGAAAGTGACTCAAATCAATCATATGTAGGATACATAGCCGTGAAATCTGCATCACCTAATGCAGTTTTCAACACTAATTATAAAAATTACAGTGGTTTTTCAATATGACCAGCCCTGAGCGACTTATTTTCTCCTGGTGCCTGAGCATTCACTTCACATAGTCAGTGATTTATGAAAGCGAAGCATCAAATGCTTCCTATTAGGTGCATTTTTCTTCACTGATTCTGAATATGATCTTCTTTTGGCGCTGGCAAGGGTCAGTCGGTAGTTATGGACCTCTAAATATGCATCAACATATACAAGTACACTTTTGAGAGCCATAATCTTAAAATAGATAGGCTGTGTTTCAATAGTCCTGAAGGGAATCTACCATCAATTAATAGTGTTCCTAGTCTATTTTGGCCTGCTGATTTCAGAAATGACCTTACTTTTTCTGTATAACCTCGAGATTTTGAGATATAACACTATCTACTTATTACACTATGGTAAACTTGCATCTTGAAATTGGAAGTGTATAAAGTAAAACTAAGGTCATTTCTGAAATTAGCAGGTCAAAATAGGCCAGAAACACTGTTCATTCATAGTAGGTTACTTTCAGAAGTGCCGAAACAGAGACTGTCTATTTCAAGACTGTAATCTGGAAATTGGGTCATTTTCGATCGAAACTTTGACTTGATGCCGCTCTGGTATAAGTGGTCGTAGATCAATTTCGCGTATATGGTTGGATAGCCCATCACATTCTGCGTCCAACGCTCTACAGCGGGTCGCTCTAGCTTCATGGAACCCGGAATTGTGAATGATTCTAAAAGATACCGCAAAATTTTTTTGGAAAATTAAAACATGAATAACTCAGAAATTCGGGCGATGCCAAAAAAAGTGAAAACACCAACGTGTAGAGGACGACGTGTTCTATCTTTCCTAAAAGTATGGCCAAAATCTGCAAGGGACGTCAAAAAAAGATTTTTCACTTTTTAAAATAACCCCTAAAATCAACGGTATTCACGCTGACCTAAATCGATCAGCCCCAAACTTTGTGGGTGCTGTGGCCATAGTAAGACTAATTTATGCTGAGGACATGACCGCGATCGGCAATTGCGCACTGGAGAACCAGTTGAAAATGTCCGAAATCACGTTTTTGGCCATAAATACCCCAAGCGGTATCGCAGAGCAAAAATACCACAGTGGTGGTGTTTTCTACTAAAGACCTATTGATTCATCACATAAAAAGTATAGGTCAGAAAATTTCATGTTCCGCCGCCTGCTCGGGTCTTATAAAAAATGACTCTTAAATGCATTTCTGGAAATTTAAGAGATTCTGAAAATCAAATTGGGCCCCGAAACCCTGTTTATGTAGGACCTCTGAAACACTTACGGAACCCTATTTAAGGCTTCAGAAATCCAAATTAGGGTTCCGAATCCCTATTTAGGGACTCACAAACCCGAATTAAGGTATCCGGAACCCTATTTAGGACCTCTGAAACACTTACGGAACCCTATTTAAGGCTTCACAAATCCAAATTAGGGTTCCAGAACCCTATTTATAGTCTCAGAAATCCGAATTAAGGTTTCTTGCCGGTGTGTACCTGGGGTGACAGTTACTTCCGGTGAATTTGGTACTACATGTTCCATGCCTACTTCAACTTGTTTTGGTCTGATCCAGATAAAACTTGATATTCTCCTCTTGTTTAAATATGACATCAATGACTGTCTCATTGTGACTTCTATCGATTCCCTGGCAGACACGTCGGTCAGTTCTCGTTCCACCATCTGCACAGCCTTTTCTGCTGCCGCTCGTTTGATTGCGTCCAGCATTCCCACTGTTACCCCTTGTTCAGTCAATGTAGCAGTTCTGTCTTCAGTGACCCCAGACAGTTTACTGTATTCATTGGCCATATCTGTGCTTGCTGCATCGATTGCTTTTTGTGTGGCACGCACAGTTGTCTCCTCGATCTGTCTGAATGCAGCTCGATCTTTCCACCTCAGGTTTACCAGATATTCAGCCGCCTTCTTCTGCTCTTTTGCAGTCAACGCTGAATCTAAATCTTGACTCACTGTGCTTAAAACGTTTTGGGCTGCCCGCTCGATGACTGAGTCTCTGTGCTGTTGCATGGTCTTCATTAGATCCTGACGAGTCTTGGTGAACAGATCAGCTGAACTGACTGCCACAGGAAATTCTGCTGAGGAGGGGCCCACATGAATGGTCTTTTCTGTTGGCAGTGCTGAATGCAGCTGCTCTGCATATTCGCTCGATCTTTTCACCATTTGCTGTATTGATTCAGTAGCTGGTTCGACTGGGATCAATCCACTTAAGAGCAGTCTGGCAGGGGTGTAGCTCATGATGGCAATGTCTATTGTTGGGCGGCAGAAGGCACCGTGAAAACCCACCTTGTTACAGTTAAGCGACAGCACTACTTTTGTCATCTGAAAACATTCTTAGTGATGAACGATATACCTGAAACAATAAGGTTTACTCTTCCAGGCAAAAGGCGATTCGTAAAGTTGAAGCTAATTTTCTGCTCTTGCGAGAGTGGTTTTGTGTTGTAGCTGACAGTGAAGGTGTTCTGTTGGTCATCATAAAAGGTGAACACAGGGTCGCACAATGTACTCACATCGTATTCAGCCTCTAGAGTGTACTGGTATTCTGTAACTCCAAAATATTTACTTTAAAATATTTCAGATCCAGAAGAGCCAACAAACCGTTTTGCTGATTGGGAATGTTGTTCTGACAGATGAAGGCATGTTGTTCGTCGCAGTCAGCAGTTGCAATCCTCATATCATCTCCACTAGCCAAATCGGCAACCACACAGTCCAGAGTTTTGTTTTTAAATTTCTTTAAATTTGCGTTCTTCATAGCAGTCCATGCCACCTGGTCTCTCATCGGTGTTACAATTTGGAATGGGGGCATTGTTTCATTTATCCAGAGAAGTTTGTCATTGTTAGAAAACACATTCTCGGTCCATCCCCAGCTGTTGTTTTTGAACGGCTGAATGCGTCTCAGACCAATCCACAGATAGCTGGAACCTGCTTGACGCAAAATTGCTTCCTGAAACCAACTGTGCTACCATTGAATTGGAGCACAAAACCTACTGCCTGACGTCCAAGCTCTTGGAGAACATCGTTGTTGTTGACAGTGGCCAAACTTCCTTCATAGTGTCCGATCATTTGGGAAAGTATGCGGTGCTGTGTCTGATGGAAACTTGTGTCGCTGCCTCCTGTACAGGCTTGCAATGCTTCAGCGCTGCTGTTGAACATTCCTTTTGGGATGACATAACAATACGAACCAATCGAGGTCATGTATTGGACATTTGAGCCCTTCCCTGACACAATCGCGTCACAAGGATTGTCTGAAATTGTTTCAAATAAGTACTTTTCTAAAACATACGTACATAGCTGGCGTCGCGCTCATCTTATTATTCTAGCTTACCGGTTTGATCATGTTTCCGCTGCAACAAGGTCGCTTCTATTTCGCGCTGTTCCAGTTCAGTTCGTATAGTTGCCAAGCTGTACACTTGCATTTGATGGGCAATGCTTAGGTCTCTTTCAGAGTTTGTTGTGATCGCCAGTAAGGTCTCATTAGACTCATAACAGAAGGGCACATCTAGTAAGCCAGACTTAATCTCTGTTTTCTTTAAGAACTGCTTACAACCTGAAGGAAGCAGCTCGTGTCTGTCTGAACATTAGTGACACAACGATGACGTCTTACTGCAGTCTTTCCAGTCGTTTTGTTCTGCAAGACCGAGATAGTAACGGTCCTTCAATTCTGTGCGGACAACGACACTTGTATTTGTTTCTGAAGCACTGGGTTTGATCTGATAAGCAACGGCTAATCTAACCTTTCAACGAAGGAGGCCTGTATTGACAAATAAACATGAGCTGTTGTTCACAATCAGTTCTAAGGAGTGTAGCCCTCTGATATAGCGATGCACATTTACCGGTACTGCTGCTTTCTTGCCAAGGATAGCCAGACACGAGATTGTATCTTTTTAAGTAGCTGAGCCCCAAATTGTACTTGGTATCCCAATACCACTCAGCATCTGATAAACGTAAACCAATCCATAACTTTGCTGACTTCTGAAAATAAACAAGTGCTGTGTGTGGACGTATATCAACGCAGTGTTTATGATACAGTTTTTGTCACTTACATTGTAAATAGTGAAAGATTTGTATATATTCCGGCATTCTAACTGTTCACTCATTGTTGTTTGTGTATTCTTAGTAAACACTCTTCAATAGATAACAGTGAAACCAAGAATATTATTGGTGAGACTAATTGAACAAGTTTGAAAACGAAAATCCATAAAACTATCCAGTAAATTGTCCAGCTCAGCTTAGATAGGTTTTTTCTATTGGTTCCTGTTTATTGTTCTGTGATCTGTGAAAAGGACCTGTGCATGGACATGTACTGTGTATTGCACAGTCACTGAGGTGATACGTACCAAATGAACATTGGTATGCCCCAACCCCAGTAACCGGTTAACTAAACAGCCTGAATTGGTTTTGTATCTGATAGTTGCTTAGTATACAAACACTGGACTGCCAACCTTTGAATTGAGAATGTGTTGTCCTTCATGTATAAGCACGTTGAGATATTGACCAAAGTAGATTAGGTTTCTGTCCTCAAAGGTGGCCAAATACCATTCTCTCCCTTGTTGTGCACAAAACCGTTCGGCTCCTTCATAGGTAGCTTTTGTCGCATTTCCTGGAATCATGTAGCATCGGCCCATGTAGCTTATTGCCAAATGTGGCTTTCTCGACATAATCTGGGATGTAGCAGCACATGCATCTGAAGAAATAATGTGAATGTGTCACATCTATATAAAACGTCAAAATGCGTGCAGCTTTAAGTTATATTCATACTCTTGTAGAAAGAAATCGCCCGGGACACGTTTGTAATATGGAACTTCCACCCCCAACAATGGCTGGAAAATGTCACGTGGCGTGCTGGACTCTGGTACGTATATTACAAACGTGTCACCCTGTAGAAAAGTCGCCAGGCGATTTTCCCCTACAGTACACGAGTATAACTACACCTTCATGTAGATATTTGTGGCAAGAAATTTGCAGTACAGTACAACCGCAGTTCAATAGCATGCAAATTTTTGACATTACTAATTTTGTGGTTATGCACCTGATTGTTTTGTTTAGCACAGCATTGTACTTACAGGAAAGAGACGAGGCAAAGAGTCATCTTACCATCACTGAGTTGATCTAGAGTGAAGAAGTTGAAGCAATTAGTAGTACCATTGTTCTGGTTGCATCTCAGGTTAGGAATGGTTAGGTTTGAGTGAAAGGCAGGTGCTGGTGTGTTATCGGCTGTCCATCTGCATGTATTTCCTCTTCCAACACACTCTATCATCACCACCGGTTGAGTGCGGGAGGGTCTCTTTGAAGCAACTGCTTGTAAAGAAGTTGAAGTGTTTGTAGTCCATTGAACTAAATCGCTGTCAAAGAAATCCACTTGAAACCGCTTGAACATCAGGGCCAACGCATCGAAGTCTTCTGCCGCTCTTAGTACTGCAGGACGAACGTTGTCAGGAAATCCAGTTTCACTCCAGACCACATCGAATTCACTCGTATGGAACCGTTGACATCTGTTTCTCTTTGACGCGCCTTGGCTCTCGAGCTTTATTACTGAGATGATAGGAAGTACAGACCAAAAAATGAACCAAATTAAACTTGAAAATTGAATGACAGCCATGTGACAAACACCGCACACAAAGACTCAGAAAACAACAGCATAAACAACAAAAAATATTGCCAAACAGAAGAATTTAAATATTTTTTACTCTGAAGATTCTTTTTTACAGCACACAAAACAAGGATGCGATTGAGTTTCTATTAGTAGCCTTGTAAGACAGTGGAAGCTTTGTATGTGGTTCTTACCATCCTGTAAGCCGACGAACTATTTCAGTCTTGTAGTACCTCTGCCATGATAGTTATTCTGAGTGTAATATATAATATGGTCTGTTCTTTTTTAGATTAGTCTTGTTAGTAGCCGGTAAATCCTACGTCCTAAGCAGCCGGAGGTAGCGCGAAGATTTTCGTCCTACGCCGTAGCATTTCCTAAGAGCGGTCATCCTAAGCAGTTTTATTAATTGTCCTACTGCCTGTGCGGCGTCATATGTCCTAAATTGTTCTATGGATACGGGCTCAGCAGTACTGGCATTAATGGTCTGTTCCTGCTTTATTGCTCTGTCGTCTATATGTGACACAAATTTATTGAGAGAAATTATGTATATGGGATGATATGGATGATATGGGATGATGGGATGATACATGACACAAAATTATTTTTTATCTACAGCACACAGCAGACAAAACCAAATGTCAGTAGGTAGTGCAGAAAGCAAACTTGCACAGTTTATACATCTCATCGTTAAGCAGCAATAAGCAACCCCTAGCTTTATAGATCAGCTAAGAAGTATAGATTTTTCAAACAGGTGAATATTGATCAGGAATAGCATAGATTTTTTAAACAGGAGAATATTGATCAGGAATGGCATAGATCTTTTAAACAGGAGAATATTGATCAGGAATGGCATAGATCTTTTAAACAGGAGAATATTGATCAGGAATGGCATAAGCAAGTCCACTCAATCCTGTAACTTTTCCGTCACTTGAGCTAAATCTTCCTACTGACTGCAAGACTGCCCAACTGCCGAAATCGTCATAACATGGGTACGGTACTAGGACTATAATTTTGTTTGTTACTATGTTTAAAATATAAACTGTACCAACCGTTTGTATTATGGCGCACACCGGGCCCTACAGGTTTTACTGCCACGCACAGATTTTCCAATTTGCGCCGGGCTGCTTGAAACCAAATTTTGCAGACATCCTTTCTAAATGTTTGTTTCTGAAGTACAGTTTACAAAACATAATGCAAGATTTACTTATAAGCAGGTAAAGCATCTTCATGAACACAAGAACTGTTGTTCGCCATCCACCAAACCGAGTCCGCTTCCAGTCCACTGCCACTACTTAACAAGTTGCCATACACATACCAATAACACTGGTACTGTAAGATCTCTGGCCATGCTGCCCTGTGTTTTCTGCACAGAACTAGACTGGTCATTACAATTTATACCTACACAAAATCAATAAGAATGCGTACCTCACACATTTAGCACCAATCAAGGCGGCGAAAGGGTCCACAGCTACTGCAGCTCGTTTCAAGTTGCCAGGTGAGCCCTCACTGGCAGAATCAGTTACATCTCCGATGTCCAGTTCCAGAAACAGCATAAGATACCATTTGATTGTGAGCATCCAGTTTTTCCCGTAACCGGCTCGTTGTGGTTGGATGTACTCTGCAGCTGCTTTCCAGAAATCGACTCTCTTACTCAGTGGCGCGTCAACCAGTGCTGTGTACTTCTTTCTTTGCTCTTTGTGCACAAGGACTGCCAGGTGCGACAGCTCGGCTTGACTGTGCACTACAGCCAATCGATAGGTAAATGTGCCTCTTCTCTCTGCTGCCCACTGATTGTCGATCCACCACTGCGCTGGTCTGTTTTTATCGTTGTGCGCAAAAACAAAATAGCAACTCGATAATGACATCGCATCATCAACTTTGACCGCATTCTGAAGTCCAGGAACACGAATATCAGAACCTGAAATAGTAAAGCAGAGCGATTTATAAAATGAACAGAATTGAGAAGTTCCAAAAGCAAACATTTTGCGAGGACAGGTCCAGAGACGTAGGGCATACGTATTTGACAGCTTCTGCTTACTGCTTTGCAAGTTGATTTTAGTTCATTGCTACAACTCCACTCTAGAACAACCCACTCAACAAAATATAGATAGCACTGTACTGATCTGATTCACTCACTTTCACAATATCTCATTACTTCTTTTATCACAGGCAGTCTGTCAGTGCAACGGCGCATCACCCACTCTGCAAGAACTAGATGTCACCCAGATTAACAATGACACACATACTGAAGAGGTTCTTAGCAGAATCGGCACGCAATGCCACACACTTGTGCTCTGCTGTGGCTGCAACAGTGCCAGGAGGAGAGAGAAAGTTGTCAAAGAAGAAAACACTGCCATCCATCCAATGACAGGTCGCTCGATTCTGGGGCTTCTCGCAGTACAAACCGACCCAGTAATGTCGCATATCTAAAACTCTACTTTCTGTAATTGAAGGCTGAGATTTTCAACTCACTGTAAGGCCCAAATCTGCATAACGCTGGGTAAGCAGCAGTTGTCTGACATTGTTCCAACAGAATTCTGGCAGCTGAACTAACAGCATCAAGCTTCAACATCGAACAGCCATCCTTGACTGCCTTTTTTGTGGTGATCAGTGACTGTTTAAGCCAGTTCAGCGGACCACAAGCAGATGATTTCTGGTTTTGACATTTGCAGGCGTTTTCAGTGCATTCTAAGCTGTCATAAGTGTGCTCCCACATCCAAAGATTCTGTTTCCGTTGCAGACCAATGAACACGTATCGCCACCGGGGCTCTTGCCAAAAGTTGGGCCTTGTGTAAGGTTGCTGAAGATAACAAAAGGCTGAAGATGCAGAATTTCCGACCACACTAGAGTCCGCCTTTTTGGCGGCCCGGCCCGGCCCGGATTCTCAAGTTTCCTCCTCCGGCCCGGCTGCCATTTTGCGCCGGGCGCTCCAGCCCGGCCCGGGACCTCAAATGTTTGAGGCCCGGCGGCTTTGGACCGGGAAAGCTAAAATCGCCGAAAAATGATCACGCAAAATTGCTTGTCCGGGTACTACAGTATAAAACAAACAATTTCTAACGATTATCAAAGCTAAATATTATCCAGCCAGATTAAAGAAAAGGAAAAGCGTGTTTTGGCTAAAGTACAACCTATATGATAGAAATTATCGCCCGAACCTTTAATTGGTGTACCGAGGATTTTGCATAGGGGCTGTAAGTTGTATTTTTAAGTTGTCTATTTTGGCCGCTGCTAGAGATGTGCACGGCCCGGGATACCCGTTAAGGATTTTGGGCGGCCGGGCCGGGCCAGATTTTGATGCCTCATCTGAGCGGCCTGCCGGACTGGGCCGGGCTCGAAAAAAGGTGCCCGTGCACATATGTAGCCGCTGCCCAAGCAACCCAGTATTAGTAGAAAATATATTTAAAAAGTTAGCCTTCATAAACTCATTTAAACCGTATTCTGAGCGTGAAATTAACAAAATTTAACAGGTTTAACAGTTTGTAGAGGCCTGATTGGACTGTTGGACGGCCAGGGCGAGAAAAATTTGCCTTCAATTAAACTAAATATTCATATTTTTCATAAGAATTCTACATATTTTATTGAACTCTCCACACCTTTTGTCGTCACTCTCGGCCCGGGCCGAGCCGGCCCGTGCAGGTCTCTAGTCTACACCTAGTACCTTTTTACTTTGTGCAGTCAAGGATTTGAATAAAGTCGCATGTGTTTCAGTGGGAAGCACAGCTAAGGACTGGTTCCGATTCTGACAGTACTGTCTTGCTTCATGTATGTTGCTGGCCAAATAGAAAGGCATTGTGAAGCAGCGCTGCTCATTCTGTGACAGCACTATGCGTGTTGACATTCCAATCTCGGGTTTAGTGCAGAGATTGGACAATGAAGAATTTTCTGCAAACAGATAATAAGTTTGGCAAGGCATGTCATAGCTCACCAGATCCATGAGCTGAGTGCATTCGGTAGTCTGTTCGCTGTCGTCCCACAAATCCATAACCAAAAGGTCTAACTGTTTTGTGTGCAGCATCTACAAAGTTGAAGCTGAGTCCAAGAGAAGGCACTGAGAGCTTGATGTGGTTGAAGCGACAAGCTTCTGGAGCAAAGAAGTAGCGGGCACCGCGAGAGAAACCATGCACACTCAGACATAGAGCCAGCTTCGGAACACCCCAGAACTCGGCATACTTGAAGGGAACCATGCTTAGAATATTGATCGCGTTCTCAAATGCCGAACTGATGATATTTGGCACATGGGCATCAGCTTTGTTTGCAATATCTTCCTGTTGCTTAGCTATGAGCGCAGTCGCTGCCACTGTGTGAGGAATGAGACCAGTCCTTTTAAACTGAATTCTGAAAGCTGGTGATTTCCATGCTTCTAGCTTTGCTATTTTGAGTTGCACTTTTGCTTGCTTTGCTCGTGCTTTGGCCGTTATTTTGTTGAACAGGTATCGGTGATCACTATTACTCCGTATCAACCTTTTTGTTTCCGCAATAAAACCGTTCAGCCGAGCTGCCTCAGCCCACAGGTAGTGGTTTGGTTGACTCTCTTCATAGTCTTGTTGCATTTTTGCTTCTATTGATTCTCCGATTCCATAGATTGAAATATGTTCGTCGTTTATCTCCTTGGTCGCAGCGTTGATCAACTGTTGAATATTTTCAGGGCTTTCTTGCACATTTTTCAAATTGAGTCCGCTTTTAATTTCTCTAAATTGCTGCAGTGCCTGTTGCACTTTAAGGCTTCTATCTGCACCCTGGTCAGCGTTTTCTATTCTTTTCAAGTCGAACTCTCGAATCTTGATTTGTTTGTTAAAGTTGTCCTGGAGCTGCCAACTTACACTGTTTTGTTGCTCGAGTAATTCCTTCAATGACTGAGTATCACTCTGTTCCTGTGCCCTCATTGTACGAACCGTAGCTTCTCTATGAGATATCTCAGATGCCATCATTTTGTTCTCCTTGTATAAAGCAGAAAGTTTAGTGTGTTCACGATTTGAGAGAGCTGGTGGTGGTGCTGTCTCTTGGGCTTCTGCAATTGACTCTTCCATTTCTGCTATTCTAGCTTGCAGTTCTGCTTGCTTTCTCTGCAGTTTAAATGCTTTCGGTTCATTTTCATTCCAATCTTTAGCAGTATATAACTGCTTCCTCTTCTTTATAATGCTGTTTTTCAATTCGTTTGCTTCTTCCAATAAATCTTTGTTCTGTATAATCTGCATATATTCTTTCTGCTGTTGTGCCTCAGGTGACATTCCGACTTTGTACTGTGAAACACGATTGTCATTTGCCTCACTTGTTGCTTCATTGATGAGCTGTTGAATCTCTTCTGGACGCTCTCGCACATTTTGCAAATTAAGTCGTCGTTTAAGCCGGCTAAATCGGTTCAGTGATCTTTCTGCTGCTGTGCTGCGGTAATTGCTTTCTCCAATTGATGTATCTTTAATTGCGTTCAAGTCAAACTCGTTAATTTTGATTTGGTCCTTGAAGTACTCCAACAGCCTCCGATTTATTTCCTCTTGTCTAACATTGAGCAGCTCCAACCCGCTAGTAGGACTTCGAAGCCTCAGAATTTCAGCAGCCAATCTTTGTTCTTCTTTTTTTATACCAGCAAGTATAGTAGGGTGGGCTACTTGTTCAGACTTCAACTTATTTTGTAGATTATTGATGCTGTCTTTCAGTACAGTTACCTTCTTAATCAAATCTTCGTTTGGTCTGCTCTGCTCATATTCTGGTTGCGCCTTTGCTTCACTTGATTCTCCTATGCTGTTGCTTGAAATTCCTTTGCCGTTTATCTCGCTGCTCGCATCGTTGATCAGCTGTTGGATTTCTTCCGGCCTATCCATCACATACTCCAAATTCAATCGTTCATTAATCTGTCTGAATTGTTCCAGTGCTTGCTCTGCTTCTCTGCTGCTAGCAGTGGATACTATACCTTGACGAGATTTTTCTACAATCCTTTCCAAGTCAAATTCACGCATCCTGATTTGCTTCTTGAAGTTGTCCAATAGCTTTTCATTCGCTGTTTCTGCAAGCGATTCTTCCATTTTTAATCTTCTGGCACGCAATTTTGCTAGCTTTGTCCGTTGGTCAGAGAATTTTCGTCTATACCTTGCATGCATATTTTTCGAAGTTTCCATGAAACGCGGCACGGCTGGGTCATCAGTCCAACCAGCATTTTCATTAGCGTTAATGCTGCGCTTTAATTCAGTTGCTTCCTTGAACATTTCTTTGGCTCGTTCGCTGAGCAAATCTCTTTTAATCAGTTTGTATTCTGGCAGCCTTTTTGCCTTTTTCGAGTCTCCAATGCCATAGCGCACAATATGTTTGTCATTTATATCCTTTGTGGCAACGTTGATGAGCTGCTGTATTTCTTCTGGACTTTGTATTTCAATTATGTTTTCCAGAGTACTTTGAATTTCTTCGAATTTTTGCCTTGAGCTGGTTGCTGCATGTAGACGGAAAGTGTCTCCTTTACTGTGAGCTTTCTCAGCAATCACAGTCAGATCATACATACGAAGCTTGATTTGGTCGTTGAAGTAATCCAATAGTCTCTCATTTAGATCCTGTTGCCTGTCCTTGAGCCACTCCAACTCACTAGCCCGACTTCCTATCTCCTCATCCAATCTGTTCAGAATTCTTTCTGTGTTACCCATTTCTTTGGCTAGACTTTTTTCCTTTTCGACCAGGGTAGCATGGTCTATCGGTTTCCTGGGTAAATCTTGCACTGCGCCTTTAGCAGCTCTCGCAGGGGATAGAACTTCCTGTGGCGTTTGGTTTTCTACATTCCCTTCTGCAATCTCCTGAAAAGTCATTTTCTCTTCACGCTGTTGTTTTGCCTTAGCCAGAATCAGGTCGATTTCTTTTTTAGTGTTTGAGTTGTCGGTGCGAATTTGAGCCAACCATTCAATTTTTTGTTGGTATTCAATGATATTATTGTCTATCTCTGCTAATTGACTTTCAGCTGTGTTTATTGTTTGCTGGGTGGGCAGAATGACCTGATCTCGGAGCCACTCAACTCTTTCACTTGACTGGGTTCTTGTGAAACCATCCAAGGCACGATTCAGATCTTGTTGTAGCTTTTCAATGTTAAGTTGCAGATTCTTTTCTCTAGTATTCCAAATAGTCATGAGCTTGAGCTGTCTGTTCTCTAACTTCCTTAAAAGAGTTGAAAGTAAATCATTCACCTCTAGTGTTACCTCTTGTTCCAATGTTTTAATAGCGTCATTGATTGCTTTTTCCAGAGGCTCTACGAGTTTCAGCTTCTCTTGGTTCATTCGGGAAATTAAGCTATTCATTTGATCTCTAGACTGTTTGATCAACTTCTGGTTTAAGGAAAGTTGTATCTGTGTGTCTATTGCTTTCAGTCTTTCTTGATAATCTGGCTGCAGTTTTATAGCCGGCCATTTTTTCTGAATTTCTCTGGCATCCTGCTCAACATCAATTTCACCACTCATTATTTTGCGTTTCAATTCGTTTAGGGCGTTTCTCTCTGCTTTTATGGAGTCATAGTCATTTTGCCGTTCACGAAGGCTCTTTAGTTCCTCCATGATCTCTGACTTGGAAGCAATTTCCCTGTCAATTGCTCGCTCAAACGATGAGATATACTTGCCCTTGATGGTGGACCTTGATAATCTGCGTTCTTCATTTACTTTTGCCATGCTTGAAATTGTAGCTCCGGTCTCCTGCTTGATTCGTTCTTCAATGTCTTTCATTGCTAATGTCTTGGCTCTCAATTCAGCTTGCGTGAGCACTTCTTCAATTGCAATATCATGCACCTTTTTCTCAGCTGCTAGCCTCTGCCTCTGACTTGCGATTTGCACAGCTTCAGGTCCTTCTGTAGTATGTAGCCGTTTAACTGCCAGTTTGATTATTTCTTTGTTGACTTTCTCTGCCTCTTCTTTGAGCAACAGAATCTGTTCCTTTTCTGTCTCAGTCAAAGGTGGCGTCACTGCAAGTAAGGCGTGTTAGTTATTCTGATTACGCTCGAAACTTCCTGTTTCTTACATGCTTCTGGGACAACTTGGCTCGGCCCCTCTCCTCTGTTATCAGTTATAGTTGCTAGCAATGAGTCTTCACTCTCATCGCCCAAACTGAACGATTCTCTTGATGCTGTGGGTGACTCCGAAAAATACCCTGACTTTACACTATTGGTCTGGTATTCATTTTTGGCGGCTGAAAACTCGTCAGATACTGCTTGCAGCCGGTCCTCGAGCTGTTTAAGAAGACGTCTTGCTTTACCATCCTCTGCCGGCAATCTATTCCTGATCATTAGCAGCTCTTCCAGTTGTTCTTCCGCAAATTGCTCCATTATCACCAGTTTGTCCTCGGAAACGTGATGTTCCAATTGCAGCTGCTCAGTAGTAGTGTGCAGTGCCATAATTTTATCTTCAATCTCTTTCTTTAGCTGACTCAGCAGCATGGCATCTAGCTCTGGACGCATGTCTTTGATCGTTGAAACTGAAAACATATATAAGTCTTAAGCGGAACCAAACAAACAGTCAAACGTATTCAAAATTTATCACGCCTTCAGTCGAAATGCCAGACCCATGTCTGGCTGTCTGGCCCCCAGATGACTTTCCCCACCCCTTTCCCTTCCACCCCTGATTTTTCTGGGACACTATTTATGGGCCATTTTTAGCAGAAATTTACAATTTCAGGCGCCCAAATTGCTAAAATTGCTCTTAAGACGCCATCTCAGAGAGAATTCAATGTAACTCCCTACTTCGGTCAGGGTCAGATCACGGATTTCGATATTTCTATGATACCTCAATAGTGAAAAACCCGATGCGCAAAGTATGAGCTACTGTTATTTTACTATAGTATAGTAAAACAAAAATTAGTAATACTAGTGGTATTTTACTAGTAGTAAAATAATAGTAAAAAGTAAAATTAAGAGCCAATAGTAAAGTAAAAATTAAATTAAATTAACAAAGACCGTCAATAGTAAAATGGAAATTTTACTACTATTTTACTAGTTTTTGGTAAATTCCAGCCAAATTCTTGATCAATTTTGCAATAAAAGATGTGTGGGCGCACTTTTGTCAGTCGCATTTCACACAGTTTTATCTCCAAAGTTCTTGAGAACTTCGTATCATGATCAAATTTAGCAACTATTTAGCACTAACATTAATTATTCATAAGATCTTGGCATCATTGATGCAAAATTTCCCCTAATGACTAGTAAAATCGTAGTAAAATAGTAGTAAAATGAGTAAAATCATTAGTAAAACAAAAATTAGTAAAATCGGAGCTGCTTGGTAGTAAAACAAAAATTAAAATTAAATTGAAGGGCTGGATTTGTAGTAAATTTAGTAAATAGTAAAATATAAATCCACTAGTAAAATAACAGTAGTATGAGCCCGATCGGCTTGCAGTGCAGGGGCCAGTTGGCCACCTCGTGAAGTGACCAAGCGATATTTGCACTGACACGTTTGACCAAATATTAGTACATTAGAGTGATGGGCCTGATCCAGAGTTTTTACATAATATAGCATAGTAAATGCGCAACAAGCGTGCAAAAAATCAGGAAAATCGACGTGTATAGGGTCGAAATTTACTCCGACAGTCCCGCTGAACCTATTTTTTGTGTTGAAATTGCCAAAAACCTTTTCTGTTGGGTAAATTTATGCTGTTGATTTCTAATGCCCTAACGCCTGGTCTTTTTGAGATTATTATGTACAATGTATATGCAAGCGCCGCTTCACGTCGCACGGAAAATGCGAAAATGCCACATAAAATTTTTTAGAGCAAATTTTTTTAAACAAACAAGAGGGTGTTGCGCGCTGCCGCGCTTACACGATTTGATACTCCTTTTAGCTAAAACTTGCCGGTTCCTATGGAATCCGCACGTTTGAAACGTGTTTTGCGGGTAAGTCAACATTTACAGCCAAATCCTTGACTGACCGTTTTTTGTCAATTAGTATGATGAGCAAAAGCTACAACGGAAGTCACCTTTTTTATCTGATATCTCATTTTTCCTGGTAAATCTGAAAATAACTGAATTTTTCCTGGTCGATCGATAGTTCTCAAGATATAGGCATTTTAAGGATTTTCGAAGAAAATGACTACACTTGGTACACCACAGTGGTTTTAAAGTCAACAGAAATCAGTCATGTTCAAGTTCAACAGCATGGCTATGAAATTTGCATTGCCTACATAGTGCAGCTTTTGCCGCTGATTCCGAAAATGATCGTAGTTTTTCAATCTGACAGCTCCTGAGTGACATACATTGTACTTGCTTCTGATTCACTGGCAGATAGGCACTAGGTGATGTCGCAAACCATACATGTAACAGGGGGTCTGGGGGGTCTGCCCCCACCCGAAATAGGCCAGACCCCCCCGGATGGGCCCCCCCCCCGAGACGATTTCACCGACCCCCCCCCCTCCGATTTTTCTGGCAAGTAAATTTTCGAGCAAATTTTTGCAATTTTTTTACAATTTAACACACAAAAATTGCCAAAATCGCCTGCAAAAGAGCACTTTTTAGCTGTATTTCAGCCCAAATTAGTGATTTTTGGCAATTTTTAGCCGAAAAATTGCGATTTTTTTGATTTTTGAGCGTTTTTTAGTGCCCACCCCCCTCCCCCAAAATTTTGGCTCAGACCCCCCGGCCGGCGCCAGCCCCCCCCCCAACCCCCCCTCCCCCCATCGGCGGATGACCTGTTACATGTATGTAGCAAACCATTACTTAAAATGGTGCTTATATGCCGAATGGGCTCATACTTTGCGCATCATGGTTTTTCATCGATTACTATTGAAGTATCGTAGAAATATCGAAATCCGTCATCTGATCCTGACCGAAGTAGGGAGGTTCCCTTATGAGACATTGAATCCGCTCAGAAATTGCGTCTTAAAGCTGCGATTCCTAGTCCATGATGCCATACATGCAACAGCTCCAGGCCGACCTGGGGGAGGGGGGTAGGGGGGGTTTTCCTCAGGTGGGGGGTCGAGGGGGGTTTCGTCCAGGTGGGGGTCCCAAATTTCGAAAAGCTCCAAAACGCCTAGAAATGCGTTTTTAGCACGTTTTTTTCAGTAAGGACGCTAAAAATCGCTATTTTAAGCTGCCAAATAGCGTTTTAAAGCTAAAAACAAGCAAAAAATGACAAAAAGAGCTTCCAAAAACACCGATTTTTCTTAGATATCAGCAGTGGAAAAGCCAAATTCGGTTTCCAAAGGCTTTTCAAGTAAATTTTAGGCTAAAAATTAGTGATTTCTGACCCAGTTTGTTAATACTGGAGCCACTACTAGTACTTGTATTTTTTGGTCGGGGAGGGGGTCCCTTAACCTGTCTCGGGGGAGGGGGGTGAGGGGGGTTTGGCCTTTCCAGCAGGGGGTAACCCCCAACCCCCCTAGTACATGTATGCATGATGTCGATTTTTAGTACTCTACCCCGGATTGTGGGCTCAATTCACCCTGCTAGAATACCCAGTCTTACTCACCAATCCTCCTTCAGTGGATTTTAGGCTTCACCTGTTACCCGTATGAATGAAAATTTTAGAAAACAACAGTATAAACCAACCTATAATATCTGTGCGTAGTGTACGTCTTTGTGTGGCTACAGATTCAGCATGTGCCCACTCCTGTTCTAGTTGATCCTCTAACTCATTGATGGTACCCCGAAATTGCGCCATTTCTTGGTCCGAGATGCCAGCGTTAATTCTCAACTGATCTATCAGTTCTTCTTCTTTGTCTTTTACATTGTTACTGTACTTCTCTTGCAGCTGTTCTATTTTCTTTGCCAATTTCTCGAACTTATCTGGAGCGTCAATTTCAAACAGATGTTCCTGTGCAGATGCCAACTGTTTCTCAAGTTCTTTAATCTCGGACTCTGTGATCAGCTTTTCTTCAGATCTTCTTCCTGAAACAATTATCATTTCTCACAAAAGGTTAGCGCAGCCAATGTTGCCTTTCAGGCGGAATCTGTCAAAAACGTTTTAAGCATTAATTTAAAGGTGGTACATACATACTGTACAATCGCAAAAGGTTCGGGTCAAAAGGGAATAGTTAAAAGCGCTTTCTTGTTTGAAAATAATTTTTTGTTTCATCTGACACTACAGTGAACTTTATCACCATTGCCTGTATCTCAGTGACTTTGCACCACTAACCAAACAATTTTACACTTACCGTTTAACTTGAGCTCGTGTCGTAGTTTTCTCAGTCTTTCATTAAGGTCACCTTCTTTGTTCGTTGCTGCTCTTATACCTGGATCATCAAATTCATCGTTCAGATGCATCATTTTTTTGTACTTGTTCTTGTAATATCTCAATTGTTCAAATTGGTAGCCCTTACGCACTTCTTTTTCCAGCTCCTTTTGACGAACCTCAAATTTATCAAGTCTGTCGATAAATCGCTGTCTTTCCGCATTAAGCAATTCTTCAGTCTCCTGCACGATCTGTCGCCTCATTTTTAGTTCCTTGTCTATTGTTGTTAGTTTCTTGACTGTCTGCAGTTTATTTTCCAGCCGATCACTAACACTCTGCAGCCGCGCACTATCCTCCATCTGTTCAGTATTCCCTTTCGCTACCTGCGCTTGCCTTGCTGAACTATAGTCTTTCACTTGCGTTACTAGTGCTTCCAAATCTGCGATGTCGATTTCACTCTCCGTCTCCTGCATCTGAACTCCAGTCAAACGAATGATTGTCTCATCTAACTTCCGCACAGTATTATCTCCTTTCAACTTTACGATCAAATCAAGTGCATGCTGAATCCGTTCTTCCAATTGCGCTATTTGAACACTGTCATCAGCAGTAGATGGTTGGCTCGCTGTAAACTCACTTCTGGTTTGTCTCACTTCCTCCAACTGCAGTCTCACATCAGTTTCCAGTTGATTTATTCTGTCGTTAGGGATCGGCTCAGTCTTGGTGCGCAACTGGCCTGCTCTCAATTTCACTTCGTCTATGCTCCTGCGCACCTGGCTCGTAGCCTTCTGTACAAATGTTGACACTTCGTCCAATTCAACTCGTTTTGGTCTGATAAAGAGAAAACTTGATCTTCTCCTCTGGTTCAAATATGACACCAGAGACTGTCTCATTGTGACTTCTATCGATTCTCTGGCAGACACGTCGGTCAGTTCTCGTTCCACCATCTGCACAGCCTTTTCTGTTGCCGCTCGTTTGATTGCCTCCACTGTTCCCACTGTCACTCCTCGTTCAGTCAACGTAGCAGTTCTGTCTTCAGTGACCCCCGACAGTTTACTGTATTCATTAGCTATATCTCTGCTTGCTGCATCGATTGCGTTTTGTGTGGCACGCACAGTTGTCTCCTCGATCTGTCTGAATGCAGCTCGATCTTTCCACCTCAGGTTTACCAGATATTCAGCCGCCTTCTTCTGCTCTTTTGCAGTCAACGCTGAATCTAAATCTTGACTTACTGTGCTTAAAACGTTTTGGACTGTCCGCTCGATCACAGAGTCTCTGCGCTGTTGCACGGTCTTTATTAGATCCTGACGAGTCTTGGAGAACAGATCAGCTGAACTGACTGCCACAGGAAATTCTGCTGAGGAAGGGCCCACATGAATGGTCTTTTCTGTTGGCAGTGCTGAATGCAGCTGCTCTGCATATTCGCTCGATCTTTTCACCATTTGCTGTATTGATTCAGTAGCTGGTTTGACTGGGAATAATGCACTTAGGAGCAGTCTGGCAGGGGTGTAGCTCATGATGACAATGTCTATTGTTGGGCGGCAGAAGGCACCGTGAAAACCCACCTTGTTGCAGTTAAGTGACAGCACCACTTTCGTCATCTGAAAACTTTTCTTTGATAAAAGACAAACGAAAGCTGAAAGAATGGGGTATACTCTGCCGGGCAGAAGGCGATTTGAAAAGTTGAAGCTAATTTTCTGCTCTTCTGAGAATGGTTTTGTGCTGTAGCTGACAGTGAAGCTGTTCTGTTGGTCATCGTAAAACGTGAACACAGGATCGCACAACGTACTGACATCGTATTCAGCCTCAAGAATGTGTTGGTATTCTGCAACTCCAAAATATCTACTGCACTTCACATAGGTTTTGAAATCCAAAAGTGCCAACAAACCGTTTTGTTGATTGGGAATGTTGTTCTGACAGATGAAAGCATGCTGTTCATCGCAGTCTACGGTTATGATGCTCATGTTACTCCCACTGGCCAAATCAGCAACCACACAGTCCTGAGTTTTGTTTTTGAATCTCTTTAAATCTGCATTCTTGATCGCATTCCATGCTACACTGTCCGAGACCGGCGTTACAGGTTGGTATGGAGGCATCGGTTCATTGCCAGCAAAAACATTCTCAGTCCAACCCCAGCTGTTGTTTCGAAACGTCGGCATGTGTCTCAGACCAATCCATAGGAAGCTGGAGCCTGCTTGACGAAAAATTATTTTCTGAAACCAGTTGGTATAGTGTTAATGGAAGTACCTCAATTTAAAAGCACAAGACCTACTGCCTGACGCCCGAACTCTTTGAGAACATCGTTGTTGTTGACAGTTGCCAAACTGCCTTCATAGTGTCCGATCATTTGGGAAAGTATGCGGTGCTGTGTCTGGTAGAAACTTGGGTCGCTGCCCCCTGCACATGCTTGCAATGCTTCAGCGCTGCTGTTGAACATTCCTTTTGGGATGACATAACAATACGAACCAATTGAGGTCATGTATTGGACATATGAGCCCTTCCCTGACACAATCGCGTCACAAGGATTGTCTGAAATTATTTCAATTAAGTACTTTTCTAGAACATACGTACTGTACGTACATAGCTCGCGTCGCGCTCATTTTATCATTCTAGCTTACCGGTTTGATCGTGTTTCTGCTGCAACAAGGTCGCCTCTATTTCGCGCTGTTCCAGTCCAGTTCGTATAGTTGCCAAGCTGTACACTTGCATTTGATTGGCAATGCTCAGGTCTCTTTCAGAGTTTGTTGTGATCGCTAGCAAGGTCTCATTAGACTCATAACAGAAGGGCACATCTAGTAGGCCAGACTTCATCTCTGTTTTCTTTAAGAACTGCTTACAACCTGAAGAAGCTCATGTATTGGTTGGTCCCAGAAAGTCAAAGACTTACGGCATTTTTTCCAGTCCTTTTGTTCTGCAACGCCGACATAGTAACGATCCTTGAATTCTCTAAGGACAACAACGCTTGCATTTGTTTCTGAAACACTGGGTTTAACAAATTGTCTTTACACGAGCAAACAGGCCACCTTTCGGATAAAAAAATTCAAAATCGTTTTTGGAATTTGTTGTACTGGTATTCTAGTTTACTTTTTTATGCAAAAACCGAATCTAGCATCCAAATTTCACTAGATATCTCTTTTAAAGGAGTTATGGGTTTGTTTTGGGTGTCAAAAACTTTTTCTGTTGAATTTTTGAAATTGAACACTTTAAACTAATAAAAACGGCAATCTTGATTCTAGTGGTGACCTTCAAAATCAAATCAAATCATACAGATTTGATACTTTGAAGTAGAGATGTGCACAGGCCGAATTTCTGCGGCTGACTTCGTGAGCTGCTGGAAACGGCTGGGCCATTCTGTGGTGCTCAAAATTACCTGACTAGCAGCACCCAGAAGGTTGGCTGGTCCTGTTCGACCTGTCAGGAACGGAAATTGGCCCAGCCCAACTTCTACAAAACCTTTTCAAAGTCCGTGAGGCTTTGTGAGTAAATAATCAAGTCGAAATTTGTTTTATGAGCTTAGCTGCATCTTAATTTTAGCGATATATCTGAAATGCCTGGCCTTTCCCGAGCCCACCAAAGTCTCCTTCAACCCAGCATCACCTTACCTACCTAAAATCGTGCAGTGCTTCGGCACCGTCTGATTGGTCAGAAATTTAAAATCCGGCTGTTTTGCTCGTTTCTAAGAGGCCTAGGTTCAGGCTTAGGCTTAAGCTTAGGTTCAGGTTTATACTTACAATTAAAACCAAAATCCGGGAAAAATCCGCTAGAAACAAGCGAAAGCAGTCGATCTTATAGAATACCGTAACCCTTGATACAGTAATTGCATTAACTGCGTGATCAAAAATTTCAAATGCTGAAAAAACACATTTCTCGAAATTTTTGGTGAAAACGAAGGTCTCCACCAGATTCAAGATTGTCCTTTTTATTAGTTTAAAGTGTTCAATTTCAAAAATTCAGGAGAAAAATTTTTTGGACACCGAAAACAGACTTGGACACATACCTCCCCTCCCTTCAAAGGATATCTAGCGAAATTTGGATGCCAGATTCGGATTTTGCATAAAAAAGTAAACCAGAATATCGGTGCTACAAATTCCAGAAACGATTTGAATTGTTTTGACCCGCAAAGTGGCCAGGCCCGTTTTTTCGTGCAAAGACAATTATCTATGTAATAAAGCAATGGGTAATCTGACCTGTCAATGAAGGAGGCCTGTATTGACAAATGATCATGAGCTGTTGTTCACAATCAGTTCTAACAAGTTTAGTCGTCCGATGTAGCGATGTACATTGACCTGATAAATGTTTTCCAATCCATAACTTTGTTGACTTCTGAAAACACATACCAAGTGCTTTAGTGCGAACTCACACAGCTTCTTAGGTTAGAGATGGGCACCTTTTTTCGGGTCCGACCCGGCCCTGGAGGGGGGCTGAAAATCGTGCCCGGCCCGGCCCGGCCCTGTCCAGCCCATCGGTTTTTGCTTCATCTGACCAAAGGTCACAAAATTTTGTCTAAATTTTCAAATTGAAAGCTAGAATTAAGCTAAGCATTGAAAATTGACAGTTTGAAATAGAAAACGGCGCGTGTTTCTATTTTCTGCTTAATGTTTATTTAATTTCCAAAATTTCTGCTTTGTGCATGCCCGGCCCCGGCACATCTCTATCGTAGGTATGCCAACAAACCTCTGTATTCAGAATGTGTCGTCCTTCATTTAAAAGCAGGTTCAGATACCGGCCAAAGTAGGTAAGGTCTCTCGCCATAAACATAGCCAAATACCAGTCTCTCCCTAGTTGTCCACAAATCCGTTCGGCTCCCTCGTAGGTAGCTTTAGTGGCATTTCCCGGCACCAAGTAGCATCGACCCATGTAGCTTATCGCCAGGTGTGGCCTTTTCGACATGCTCTGTGATACAGCGGAACATACGTCTGAAATAGCGTCAGTAGACTCCACTGAAACCAAACTTTACATCTTACAAGATTCATCGTTTACGTACAAACATTTTTGTTGCAAGGAATTTGCATAGAACACGAACTCCACAAGTCAATTCAATGCATGAAAAATTTTGCCATTGACAAAAATTGCGTGGTTGCAAACAAACCGTTAGATCGATAGAGCGAGCCTTGAATCAAGGTTATAGCGTTTACAGAAATGGAGTACGGTGGCCGGGACCTTCCAGTGTTCAAACTTAGGCACCTGTTCAAACATAGGAATCTTACTCTATGTTTTTGTTTTGGAGCAGAACATAGCACAGCACAGAACTTACTATTTACACGGTGGCATACTACCCGCAGGAGAAAGAACTCTGATTGCAACTTACCATCACTGAGTCCGCGCATAGCAAAGTAGTTGAAGGAATTAGTAGCAATGTTCTTGTTGTATCTCAGTTGAGGTATGGTTTTGTTTGAGTGAAAAGTGGGCGCTGGTGAGTCATCGGCTGTCCATCTGCATGTGGTTCCTCTTCCAGCACACTCTATCATTACCACTGGTTGAGTGCGAGAAGTTGAAGCAACCGCTTGTAAAGATGTTGATGTGTTCATGGTCCATCGAACGAAATCTCGGTCAAAGAAATTGACTTGAAACCGTTTGAACATCAGGGCCAGCGCATCGAAGTCTTCTGCTGCTCTTAGTACTGCAGGACGAACGTTGTCAGGAAATCCAGTTTCACTCCAGACCACATCGAATTCACTCGTGTGGAACCGTTGACATCTGTTTCTCTCTGAAGCGCCTTCGCTCTCGAGCTTTCTTACTGAGATGATAGTAAGTACAGACCAAAAATTGAACCAAATTAAACTTGAAAACTGAATGACAGCCATGTGACAAACTCAAGCGCAAACAAGTATTCAGAGAAGACAACACAACACAAGCAACAAGAAAATGACAACGAACGTACATGTATATGAATTTGAACAAGCATTTGGTTTAGTGTTTGTTCTCTGACCTAATACATTATGTAGGTTGCAGTACATAAGTGTTGTCACGTTTCGAACGAATATTATTGTTTTATCGTAAAATTAGTTTCACTTAAAAACACAAATATGTAGAAAAGTAGTCTGTATTAACTTCTGCGATATGAATAGCGATATAACTGCATTTGGATAGATCGCTACAAACCGCCAGAGCTATCACTTGATAGGCGAAATGTCATCATATTCAAATCAATTTGTGAGATGTCAAATTGAATTGAACCAATCCTGTAAGTGCATTTCAATAAATACGTACATACAGTAGAAGGTAAGAATTTACGGTCAGTTAATTCACGTATTCGAGACTAGAAGTGTATGTTTGACTGAGACAGAGTGGCTTTAAATCCATAGCAACACCTATTGAGCATAGCAACGGCAGTCTTCTGCGAAATTAGCGCCAGGAGGTTGCAGCTGAAAAGAAGCGTCGCTAGCGTGTCAGCAGATCATTTCACAAAGCTCACGCGCACTGCCTGACTATGCGTAGCGCCGTTATACTGCTCGTTCTCACTGTCGCTCTCATTTATGCCACCAACGAATGGTCCAAGTACGCCAGAGAAAAATTGAAGACTGAGTCGAAAAGTTTGAATCAACGAACCAAACAGTTTTACGAGTCCTTGAAAAGTTCTACCCAACTGAAGACGGAAACAAAGGAAGAACTGAGACTTACTATACAAGACGCAACAGCTCTATTGGAAACATTCAAGAAAGTGTCTAAGCTTCTTATGAAAGAAGCCGACAGGAAAACTAAAGAGGCGCTTTTGAATATTGACAGCTTGCTCTTCACGATCGACGGTTTTCAGAAACGGGTAAAGTACCAAAATAGTGCCTATTCCAACTTACAACAGTAAAGAAATTTCAGTTAGAATCTGAGTTGAAATCGGAAGGAAATCAGAAGCTGGCTGGAAAGTTTTCATCCTCAGCTGAGACATCGAAAGAGATCAAGAAAATAATTAGCGATTGGAACGGAAAGACGAAGTCAATATATCAAAAGGGTTTAGGACGACTGGCCGAAATAGCAAGACAAACATTCCAAGCGAACCTATCTGAGACGTCAGCAACAAGAAATGAAGGTACACTAAACTCACAAATAACAATTGTACACTACGTATGTTTTCGTTAGAAAAGCAAAACGGGAGAATGTACGATTCTGCAGTTGAACAGACAACGAAAAAAAGCAATTCCTTGCTTGGAGATTTGGCAAATGGCATTGGAAGTGCAGTGAAAAGTATGACTCAATCAACTAAAACCTTTTTCACGGAAAAGTTGAAAAGCGTAGAAGATCTGAAAGCTAAGAATGAAGAGGTACATACGCTCTTTATACATTCAAATGCAATGATGAACACGCGTACTTTTAAAGGAGCTGCAAACTAAGGTCGACAGTACAGTGGAGTTTCTGGAGGATATGAAATCGAAGAAAACAGAACTGATGAAAAACGCAGATGATCAGTCTAAGGAGGCTCTGAAAAACATCGACAACCTTTTAGAAGAAAGTAAAAAGTACAAAGAAAAGGTAAAAACTGACAATAATAGCGCTAAACTCAGTAAAACAGATTGTAGCTGAAAACAGAAACCGATCCTAAAAAGATAGAGGAAATCCGTAAAGAATGGAATACCAAATCAAAAGATCTCTATGATAATGGCTTGAACCGACTGGCCCATATTGCCAAAGGCCCAAAATCTATCTTGGACTCGTTGACCGAAACAGCCAACAAGTGGAAAAATCGGACCACAGCTTTCGTCAGCAATGCACTGCAGAGTGCCGAAGGACTGAAAGCAAAAAGCGAGGAGGTACCATACTGTACAGTAGGTATACTGTACGAGAAACAAATGACATTACAGGAATTGAAAGATAAAGTCAACAGCACAGTCAACTTTCTCGAATACATGAAATCAGAAAAGGATAACCTTGTGCAAGGAGCTAAAGGAGAATCCAAAGATGCTCTGCAGAAGGTTGACAGCTTGCTAGCTCAAGCCAACGAGTACAAAATGAAGGTAGGTAGATCTCCTAATTTACTACTCGGTTCTATATTTCTGATGCAATTGCAGTTAGAAAACGAAACAGATCCAGAAAAGATCGCAGCCATTCAGAAGGAATGGAATGACAAAGCAAAAGCTCTGTACGACAGTGGCCTAGGACAGCTGGCCGAATTGGCCAAAAAATCGCAGAAACAGTTCACTGACTCAGTGAACAAAATAAAAGACAACATAAACACCGCTTCCAAGCAGATGAGTGAATCGAGCAAAAACTTCTTCACGAAAACAATGCAAACTGCCAACGACCTGAAAGCAAAAACGAACCAGGTACGCTAATAGATTACGTAGGTACTCTGCGTATTAGTGAATTTTGAACGTTAATCAAGGATGTTCAGGAGTTCAAGAAACGCGTTGATGACACGACCAACTTTTTGTCGGCTTTGAACAAAAGCAAAGCAGAAATGGTGGAGAAGACAGATGGTAGAGCCAAGCAAGCGCTAGAAAAAGTCGATGTGCTGTTGGAGGAATCGAAGCAGTACCAAGAGAAGGTGAAAAAATCTATTTGGAAAAGTACACGGAATACGTACTAAAACATACTGCAGATAAAAAACGAAGCTGATCCGACAAAGTTGGAGCAATTGCGCGAGGAGTGGAACAATCGCACGAAAGAGTTTTATGACCAAGGTCTCGGTGATCTGGCTGACATAGTGGCAACGGCTCAACAACAGTCCAAAACCACCACGGACGGATCAAAGAAGGAAGATAACACTTCTGCTGCTTCTACTGAAAAACCAGACCGCACTACCACCGAAAGTGGAGCTCAGAAAAACACGCCTTTTGCTTTCTTACTCATTTTAGGGACACAACTTTGGTACACTGCTTTTTTCTGAAAACCACTGTCAAAGTAATAAAATAGCCGGATGAATATTGATCGATAGAGTTTTCTGCAGTACATAATGAGTAAATTCAGTCCGGCTATTGTAGCCTGTAAAGGTCTGGTACCATACATGTAACGGGGCGGTCTGGGGGTCTGCCCCCCCCACCCGACTTAGGCCAGTCAGACCCCCGGATGGGACCCCCGAGACGATTTTGCCGACCACCTCCAATTTTTTCGGCAAGAAATTTTTTAGCAAATTTCTGCGATTTTTTACAATTTCAGATACAAAAATTGCCCAAATCGCCTGCAAAACAGCACTTTTAGCTGTATTTCAGCCCAATTTAGCGATTTTTAGCCAAAAAACTGCGATTTTTCAATTTTTGAGCGCTTTTTAGTGCCCAACCTCCCTCCCAAAATTTTGGCTCAGAGCCCCCCCCCCCGGCCGGCGTCAGACGCGCCCCCAATCAACCTCCCCCTTCGGCGGATGGCCTGTTATATGTATGTCTGGTATATATTACATACAAAGTAGATACTTATAATAGTTACATAGCAAGACTATACTGTTGACTAAACAACGCATTTTGTTGTATTGTACGTTGTTTGTGTCGAAAACGTGTTTACGTACATTCATTGTAAGACATTTAGTTAGTGTACGGGTTTCGAAAGAAGTTGTAGCAAACTTTTATGGTTGATAAAAACTTCTAATGGCACCACGCCTACGTATTGTGCAAGCAGCCGGTTGTTTTTATGGAAACAATTCGCTACTACTCCACTTGTACTGTTGACTCTTTTGTTAGGCATCACATGTATGTACTGTATGAATTCCGATAGAATAATGTGGACTGTTGCTGCAGCCGTTAGCGAGCGATCTTCTGGCGAACAAAATACTGTAGATGTGTTCGTTGTGCTCTTATGCCAAGCAAATTTTTGTGTATTTGGAAGCGACACAACAATAGCTTAGAATGTTTTCCAGCTGCGCAGTGCTGGCGTTAGGTGATCTGTGCAGATAAATAAAATGCCGATTACAAAAGGCAGGGGAGTGTGGTGATGGAGGGCGCACAGTTTACACAGCACCAGAAGGCAGAAGACGCTGTGTTGTTGCGCGAGCGACGAAGCGTTTTTGATGGAGAGATCGCATTCCGTAACGGACACGATTCACGGCCGCAACTCGTCACTTAATCGACCAGTTTCAAAACCGGTCTGACAGCCGGTACTCTCAACGTCAAAGTCTCACTTTACGCCCGTTCGCGAGTCTTCTTCTTTCACGCATCTTCCTGCCTCGTTGCTTTTTCTCTTAACTACCGCTTTCGCTGATAAATATGGTTAGTTATTTTTGTTTGAAGAAGTTGACTGCAAACTTGTAAAACCTTTCTGATTTTGCAGCGTTCCTCCAAATTGTTTTTATTCTGCCTGGTTGGAATACTGTTTCTGGCCAGATCTCGAGCCTGCTTAAATGGACTTCAGGATGGACTTCTGGGCGATACGGACGACGGCGAACCGACTGACGATGAAGAAGAATTGACTGGTTGGTCAACTGCTATGTTTTCGGCAAGAAAATAATTCAAACAATAAAATGTCACCAATAACTGATAGTTTAATGGAGTTTGCTTTATCAGACTTTAGTCCTTCCATAATACCAGATTTTTTCAAAACATTTTCCAATGGTTTCAGATGAGGAAGAAGAGTCACCTGAAGAGTCACCTGAAGACTCACCTGAGCAAGACGAGACTGCCGACTGCAACTGCGGCGATGGCGACACCAAAGTCAGTGACGATTGTCTCAGCTCCTACTTGAAGGAAGTGATGGACGGTGTAGGTCATCTACTATTCCACGCACCCCTTCTCCCATTCACCTCATTTGTTTAGGAGATGGAAGCAGGAGAAGACACTTCTGAGGTAGCCAAAGCCATTCAAGGGAAGGCGAAGGAGAGATTCGCCGAGGAGGGAGCGGCCGAGTTTGAGGTTATTTGCTCAAAGCAGGACTTTGCCTGGCAGAACTGGTACGCTGACAAGAAAATGTGCAAGAACAAAACGCCCAAGATGATCTGTCTGGCTTGGAAGGATTAAGATTGATTGATTTGATTTGATTGTGGGAGCGCAGACCTTTTGTTTTGTTCATAGCACCTGTTCAAATGTTGTTGCATTTCGTGGTTTCGGAACAACTGAGATTGATATGTGAAAACTGATTCATTTTAAAACACAGATTGGTATACACAGAGGCAACACGACTAGAGCATTTATGCAACAGGGTCTTTTCCTTCCACCAGTAAACGAGCAGACCCCTGTGTCGACGTGCGTCATGTACTGTACTTTCCTCCATTTTGAGAAACAATTCTTGGCTTAATTCTTTTTGACATTTTTACTGTTAAGCACTATATAATTGTATTGAGGCCAATCAAACAATGTTAGTGATTTTTAGTCCAAAATTCTTAATTTTCGACGATTGTATGCTATTTTTTGTATTTAATCGTAAAATTCGTAAAATTTTTACTTCGACCAAAGCCACCCCATCCCTTGGTGTGACCTTTGCACCTATTGGGCTGTCTATAAACTACGAGGTTCAAAAATTCGCACACCACACCACTCCCAACGTTTTCTTCGCAACCCCTTCAAACTACAACGTTTATTGCTGCACCCCGCTCGGACTAAACTCGAATGTTACTGTCACACATTGGAGAATGTACATACATACGTACGTACTACAAAAACTTACTTTTTAACACTGAAGTACCATTTTGGCATTTGGAAACATGAACTGTGATTAGTTTTCCTTGTGACATAGTTGCGGGCAAAAACAATATAGGCACTTAAAAGGTCGACCTTTGCGATGCCAACTCTGACTCCACCCTCCGGTGACGTTCAACCTAATATCTTGGCCTCTGAACGTCATAGATTATGGACGTTCCTATTGAGTAGAGTGGAGTGACGTATGAAGATTCCTTGTAACCAACGTAGTTTTTGTACAGAAAATAGACGGCAGAGATTTATGAGACACAATTACAGTCGATCAGGGTTTTTACCGAAGCGGATTAACAAAGGTACTGCACAAAATTGCCCATTCCATTAATCAGAAACTGCATTGAACCGGTTTGACACCGGTCCAGCAACCGATATCATCACGGATTTCGCTCATTGTCAAGTGGAGACAGTGGCTTTCGTCTGTTTGTGTCTTCACCTGCAATTTAATAGCGTCGTTAACTCAGCTGAGGTCTGTCTACAACCTGTCCTTGCCTGCAGTCATGGTGAGTGAGTTAAACTGTAGCCAAACTCAAAGCGACATTGGGGTGAGCAAAAATGCTGCGTCAAATCAAAACACCAGC
The DNA here is from genome assembly GCA_030248155.1 of Sabatieria punctata. Lineage (NCBI taxonomy): Eukaryota > Metazoa > Nematoda > Chromadorea > Araeolaimida > Comesomatidae > Sabatieria > Sabatieria punctata. The sequence goes on along the minus strand of JASANB010002820.1, from coordinate 14,471 downwards.
GTGCAACTGTATAAAGAACGCTTTAGCTTTTAAACAATCCTACAGGCAAGTAGTATTTCCAGGCCGTTACCGCGTGGTATCATCTACTGAGTCCTCGTTGGACGCCATACCGTTTCACTCAAAGTTGAACTTGTGCATACTGTACATATGCATACATGTAACAGGTCATCCACCGAAGGGGACGGAGTTTGGGGGTATGGGCTGGGGCCGGCCGGGGGGTCTGAGCCCTGATTTTTGAGAGGGGGTTGGGCACTGAAAAACGCTCAAAAATCGAAAAAATCGCAATTTTTTTCAACTAAAAATCGTTAATTTGGGCTGAAATACAGCTAAAAAGTGCTGTTTCACAGGCGATTTTGGCAATTTTTGTGTCTGAAATTGCAAAAAATCGCAAAAATTTGCTAAAAAAATTACTTGCCTGAAAAATCGGAGGGGTTGGAAAAATCGTCTCGGGGTGGGGTCTGGCCTAAGTCGGGTAGGGGGCAGACCCCCTGTTACATGTAATGTATGTACTGTTACATTCCTGACCTACAGAAAATCCATTAATCACGTCGTGTCGTTGTTGGCTCAGTGGGTAGCTCGCTGCCTTCGAGCCACAGCGGCCCCTGCATCTCTATCGGTTGTAGTGGGTTCGAAACCAGTCTGAGACTGTAATTAGACGACGTAAAGCCCAACCCAGGCCACCGAAAACTGGTGACAGTGAGTAGATAAGATAATGGGAACCTACTGGATCTGCCATTGCACTGAAAGCCGGCCGCTCCTGCACGAAGCATGCCGCGTTGGAGGAGAAATCAGCGACGTCAGGAGATGACTTAGAAACCAACTAAGCCTCTACGCACACCGGGGCACCAGGCGCTCTTTTAGTGACTGGCACCCAACAGAATGGCTAGCACGTCGCTGGACAGTGAACGAAGGGACCAGCGTCCGAGACGTCGACATCGGGGGTTGCGAAATGGACCGCAGAGGTCTGATCGTAGTGTCGCAAGGTCCTCCCGCACATCGGATCGGATCGGACCCACTAATCACATTAACGATATCCTACAGTACGTATGTATACGTATACTTTCAGCATTTCACCAGTTTGCTGCTGTTGAGTTTAATTGGAATTCTGTGCTTCCAATGTAGCCGAGCCTGCTTGCCTCTGCCTGGCATGGACGGCGGTGGTGACGACCAAGCACCACCAGACGACGAAGAACCTGAAGACAACAACGGTTTCCATTTCGTGCAGTAATACCAGATTATTACCAAACATTTTCCAATGGTTTCAGATGACGAAGAAGAGTCGCCTGAAGAGTCACCTGAAGACTCACCTGAGCAAGACGAGCCGGCCGACTGCAACTGCGGCGATGGCGACAGCAAAGTCAGTGACGATTGTCTCAGCTCCTACTTGAAGGAAGTGATGGACGGTGTAGGCCATCTACTATTCCACGCACCCCTTCTCCCATTTACCTCATTTGTTTAGGAGATGGAAGCAGGAGAAGACACTTCTGAGGTAGCCAAAGCCATTCAAGGGAAGGCGAAGGAGAGATTCGCCGAGGAGGGAGCGGCCGAGTTTGAGGTTATTTGCTCAAAGCAGGACTTTGCCTGGCAGAACTGGTACGCCGACAAGAAAATGTGCAAGAACAAAACGCCCAAGATGATCTGTCTGGCTTGGAAGGATTAAACTGAGTTTAATAGATTTAATAGTTTAATAGACGTTTTCATCGCCATCCCCTAAAACTACAAAACTTGAATGTTATTGTCAGGCATTGGAGAATGTACATACATGATGAAGGATTTATACGATGTCTTGTGCACTAGCATTCATTGTTTGTTTGTGTTTACAGTAATAAACGTGCTCTTGCTACATTTGGTGCCGAGACCCGGGACTCACACACCCGACCCGGGATACTACACAAACAAACGTTTTTACAAAATACTATTTTGGCAGTTGTAAACATGAACTGAGCTTAGTTTTGCTTGTGATATACAGTCATTTTTCGTTAATCCGGAGAAGTTGCAACCGGCTAGTTTTGTTAACGAGACATGACTGTAGTTCCAGACAAAAACTTCTTTGGCAACTACGTCGACAAAGTCGAAAAACGTTGACGTTTGCGATATCAACCTCCACCCCACCCTCCAGCGACATTTCCAACGTTCAACCAACCACCTTAACTCCATCTCTGAACATGGTAGTTTACGGGTGGCCCCTATTGAGTGGAGTGCTGTTTGACGATTTGATTGTCCTAACAACGTACTTTTTTGCCCCGCTAGGACAATTTGCACTAAATTTAGACGACAGAAATTTCCGAGACAGAATTAGAGTAGTTCAAGGTCTTCACCGTCACCGAAGCGGATTAAGGAGGGTATTACACAATCGCCCATTCGATTAACCAGAAACTGCACTGAACCGGTTTGACACCGGTCCAGCAACCGGTATCGTCACGGATTACGCTCGTTGTCAAGTTGCTTTCTCTCTTTGTGTCTTCACCTGGCAGTTTAATAGCGTCGTTAACTCAGCTCTGGTCTGTCTACAACCTGTCCTTGCCTGCAGTCATGGTGAGTGAGTTAAACTCTAGTCTAACTGAAACCGGCGGTGGGGAAAGGGGTGGGCAAAAGTGCTGCGTCCAATCAAAACAGCTGGTGTAACAACGCTTTAGATTTTAAAAAATCTGACAGACAAGGACTTCTAGCCCGTTGCCACATGGTATCATCTTCTGAGTCCATACCGTTTCACTCAAAGTTGAAACCATATATAGGTAGTATATTGCTGACTACAAAAACCCACTAATCACACTATTGGCTTGTGATGTCCTGCCGTACGTACAGTATATGTATACCTTCAGCGTTTCACCAGATTGCTGCTGTTGAGTCTAGTTGCAATTCTGTGCTTCCAATGTAGCCGAGCCTGCTTTCCTGGCATGGATTTGGGTGGTGGTGGTGACGACGGGGCACCATCAGACGATGAAGAACCTGAAGACACCAACGGCGCAGAAGAGATAGACGACGAGGAATACCCTGGTTCGTTCGGCTTCTTCTGTTCTAGCAACAGTCAATTGAATATTATCTTTCTATTCAAGAGGAGAAATCCGAGTCCAAGGAACAGGCCGACTGCAACTGCGGCGACGGCGACTCCAAAGTCAGTGACGATTGTCTCAGCTCCTACTTGAAGGAAGTGATGGACGGTGTAGGTCATCTACTATTCCACGCACCCCTTCTCCCATTCACCTCATTTGTTTAGGAGATGGAAGAAGGAGAAGACACTTCTGAGGTGGCCAAAGCCATCCAAGGGAAGGCGAAGGAGAGATTCGCCGAGGAGGGAGCGGCGGAGTTTCAGGTTATTTGCTCAAAGCAGGACTTCGCCTGGGAGAACTGGTACGCCGACCAGAAAATGTGCAAGAACAAAACGCCCAAGATGATCTGTCTGGCTTGGAAGGACTGATTCGCTACTCATTTTGATGGTTTTGTCCGTTTCACCAGTAGCGTATCCAGTATTTTGCAAAGGAGGGAGTGTAACATTTTGAACGTGCCTCATTGGGCCGCTCCGCTTCCGGACCAGGGTACAATTTTTGAAAAACTAGCCTTCGAAAACGTCTTCTCTCTCCCTCCACAAAGGTGTTGTTGTACATACATTACATACCGTAGATCACATGATGCGCTACTGCGATTGATTTAGCGTTTTATGAGTACATAGTAGAATAGTACATCTGCTCAATAAACGTATAAGTGATAGTGCACTATTACAAGTTTTAAGTAACCGGCGTATATGGTATGGAAGACAAGACAAACACATTTCAAGCAAACGAGTTTTCGGGCACCTCTGTTGTTCTTAAAATTGGAAATTGTTTGTAAAAACGTTCATACAATAGAGGAACGAAATATAGCATAGTAACCCCAGTCTAGAGTAGAGCATAGCACTTCAACCACTAACACAGTCAGGCACTTATATATGCCGTTTATGGTACCGACACACCATTATAAGGTGCCGGTACCATATTATGGTACCACTACCCTCGGTACCGGTACCATATATGGTACCGGCACCTTATATGGTGTCGGTACCATAAACGGCGTTAAGTGCCTGACTGTAACAGGCCAGCAACTTGCTACATACATACTTGGCTATAACCTAGGCACGTAGCCTTGGCTGGCTAATTGGCCCAGAAAGGATGTACATACTGTATTGTACCCAAACGGATACAACCGAATACAAAAATGCCGAATACCGAAGCGGAATTTCGCAACCGAGTTATACCGAATATTGATTATTCGCAGGCGCAATTGCAAAATATACTGTGTAACTAACATATCTTGTTTTTGCTAAACTTTTTGATGCTAAAAAGTTGTAGAGTGACGTATTGTTTGAATGCAATAGATTTATCCATACCTAAAACTAAAACAAGCTCCATTTGGACGTTCTTTACCGTCAGCCCTGCTGACAAGGACTAGCGCAAGATTTGCAAAAAACAATTTCAAGAGACGCGAGTCAGGCCACAAGTGCACTAATTAACTACGTGAAGTCACAGCTAGGGAACGACCGGAACCGGATTTTTGGGTCCGATCAGAATCGGAATCGGAACTCAAGTACAGTTCCGAATCGGAATTTTTCAGAATCGTAACTTTTTTGAAAATCGGCAAAAAATTTTGGAATAAGCTGTTTTTGGCAAAGAAACAGTGTTTACGCAACCACCCTTTACAATTCCATGCAAACATCCAGTACAAATCATCATGTCAAGCGATAACAATGCATTAAAATCGCCAACCATCAATAGATAAATTTCAAAGCTCGTAAATTATACTTTAAAAACAACAATTTTTCAACATTTTCAGTAGAGTGCAAACTGGTATGGGATTGGGTAGTGGGTGTATTGGGGGTGTTTTCCAGGTTTGGTATTGGTTTTTTTATGCCTCAATGCCCAATACTAATTAGGACCTATTAAAATCGCTGTTGAACTGAAAAACTGACTTGAAAAAATCGAAAAGATTGACCGATGATTACACCAGGTATAGAAAACCGTTTTTGCGTTAATAAACTAAAGGTTAAAAATTTCTATACTGCCCGCTTTTCTAATTAGTACACCAGTAATTAGTGCAATTTCTCTGTTTTTATCTAAGATAAAGGTTTGTGATTCAATTGAAATTTGTCATTTTAGTGACACAGAATCAGGCCTCTTCGAAATTTTAATCCCTGTGAAAGAAATCCTGTGTACACCACTGGAATGTACCTTTTCACTGAAATGCAATTTTTGGCTCAGTTACGCAAGTATTGGGTATTGGGGTCTCTCACTGTTCGCACTCTATTTTTCAGGCTTCAAGTGACTTATGTCGCCTTCCAAAACGTATTTTGCCACTTTAAACGTCCGTTCACTGGCTTTGATCAAAATCTTTGAGGCTTTTGAAGACTGCCGAGTTCTTCAGGCTCAGGTGCTTCCACAACGGAGTAGTGCTAACTTTTATGTTTTACTTAGTGGAATTACAGTAGGTTATGGATTACTAAACTATGCAGAATGTCGATTGCACAGCAAAGAAGACACGCAGTAGTACGCATAGAATTGGTGTTTGATTTCCTAAAAATTTAGCCAAAGTTCCGAAAAATTCCGAGACCACTGAGTTCGGAATCGGAACTGCCAGTTCCGATCGGAATCGGAATTCCGGTCGTTCCCTAACAGCACAAAGACGCACACCGAAAGTTGGAGGAAGGGAGCATCCTCTGAAAGTAACGGAGCTGGCAGCTTCGGCATACAACTTACAATGTACATTGGATGAATCGTTTGAAATGATAGGTGGGGTTTATACATATTGGTACATAAAACAAACGCTTAGGTAAATAAGTGGATAGCTGGCAACGTAATCTACTGGGAATACTGAAAAGGCCGAAAAGTTGCTGTTTATTATTAAGTCAAACCTTGAAGTTCGTTAACTTTTCGTATGAATAGTCGCTCTCTGCCAAATTTTTATCATAGTAATAAACAGAGACGATATATCTTGGTGATTTCTGCACAAATTTAAGCAAAACAGTGCAATTTCATTTCAAGCAATATTCGGGAAGAAAAATACCGAATTCGAACAGCACAAGTAACCAAAGTATTGAACTTCGGTTGCATCCCTAGTGACTAGTACACATAGCTACAGTAAGTAGGGCTAGCTAATAGCCATGTATCGAGCAAGTTCCGGCATTGACCAACCACTTTTATTATTAGTACTGTAGCAAGCCGTAGAGTGTTCTGAAAAATTACATTCGACACAAACTGCGCAAAACTGATTGCGTATACTTGCACAATTTGGGAAAACTACACAACTCTGCGTAGCGTATAAACACGCTTCACCAATAAAATCGATTAGGAACAACAGCTAGCTACCTACTGTTACTGACCATTACAAAAGCAGCACTGAGACATTATCACTCTTCACAAGGACGCAGTATCTGGATAAGTCAACAGTATCTAGTAAGGGAGCTAAGGGCTGTGCTCGACTTCCAGCTTCAGATCGAAAGGAATGGACCGAGAGGGTCTGGGCGAGGAGAGTCTGCGAGAGAAGAGAAACTTTATCTCTGACTCGTCCAGCACCGACGCTATCTGCTCTCGCTTTATTGCAGGCATCTCCATCTCACCACCTGACACATTCTTATTAGCCCCTTCCACATCACTACTCTGCCTCCCTCCAATGCATACGTACTTCCTTTGGCAAAATGATACGCACTTGGAGAAAACCAGACGGAAATTATTGATTTTTAGGCAAGTTTTTTATTCCAAGCAACTACTACGTATGTCATCATCATCATCATCATCATCATTTAATTTTATTCCTTAATTTTCATTAAATGATGATGATGATGATGATGATGATGATGATGATGATGATGATGATGATGATGATGATGATGATGATGATGATGATGATGATGATGATGAAGTGGTCAGTTTTCGGCAGACAAAGGAGCAAGAAAGGAGTGGCAAGAACAAACCTCGACAAGAAGGACAGGACTGCTGGTGCGTTTCGAGATTTCTTTTGTAGGTGAAGAGTCGGCCACAAACACACTTTTGTCTCGGTCTGGCGTCCTTCCCAACTGCTACAGTTAGGCAGCCAATAAGAAGAAGAAAGATTGGAGAGCACTCACTTTCACCGAGAGATCTGGAGCGCAATGACTTGCGAGCCGTACCGCTGCTGCCACTCTCAGCTCGAGATGGCGACCCTCCACTGGTCTGCTCTGAAACTCTTTCTCTTACTGCCTGTCTCCTGGCCAAACTTACTTTCTGTACGCTAAGTTAATGTTTCATCATTTGACAGTCAGGCACTCATTGCCGTTTTTGCTACCGGCCCCATCTAGCCTAGGTATCGGCAAATTGCCTGGCTTTTTAGAGTCAAACTGAAAACCCAACAAAACGGATTTTCATTTAAGTGGTTTCCAAGCAGATACAACAAAGCAAACATAGCGGGCGGACGTACTAAGAATTTCGAGACCAAGGTTAGAATTATTGAAGTAGCCCTGCCGGGCTGCGGCCCAAGAAAAATTTTTAAGCATCAGTCTTCACGAAGCATTTAAAAAAGGTGTTCTGAGTATAGAATTAACAGTTTTGTTCCACTCGTTTTCTGCATGCACTACTAATTAATTAATTACCCCTTTGGAAAACAGCGCAAGTCTCCTGGTGCGTAGTGAGATGTAGCTGATGTTTGAAGCTCACTCCACAAATGCAATAGTTACGAGGGTGACTGCTACGATGCGAACGCCTGCCTTCTCCGTGCACTTCTAGCTGGTGCCGGCTAAGAGACAATCTGCTTTCGAACGCAGCCTCGCAATCAGCACACGTCAGAGTCTCAGAATGCCACCCACTTGGAACGCCTGCAGTAATTAGAACAACATTAGACTAAAGGCGTCGTTTACAGTACTATCGAATAACAAAGTGATACTTTGGGCAAACAAGATGCATTATGCGAGAAAGTCAGCTTTGGTGCCGAAGAGACAGGACAAGCAGGCCAAAACACCTTTGAGAGGCCAAAACACCCCCACACCCCTAAACAGCACACTTTAGTGCGCTCATTTTCTTTGGCCAACTCATGCCTAACTTTTGTTAAAACATTAGCTTGGCAGGGCCTTTGCACAAGAAGTTATAAAGATTTTTCGAAAAAAAAACGGAGTGGCATTTTGCAGAAATTTCGCAGTTTTCAGCGAATATCTCGCTAACCAGCTACGATCTGGAAACGGGAGTACCAGAAAATGATTGATGCAAAAAATGCACCTCGAGTCATTTGATAAATCAGTTCGAAAACGCATATATAGATCTAAACACTGCATACAACTGATCATGTAACCGAGAACTCCCGGTATCCAAATACCGAGAAATACACAGACCGCTTGTTTTACGGAATTTAGCAGGAAAACTATACAATGAAGATGAAATCCTTCCAAAACAGGTTTTGATTAAAGGTTATTACTGTTTTTCCACTGTTCTGATCTCACAACTTCGGTATTATTTTTATTGATATTTACTTTTGCCAGCCGAGATTATCTGACAGTGGCGTAATTGTTTGGTTGATCAATGATTTTTTATGAAATTGTACTCAAATCCTAATGCATTGTCTTTACTGAGCCAAATAGCAGCAGAGCAAGATGAAAATGCATTTACAGTGGTGCCTCGTTAATATGGCCCTCGTTAACATGGTTCCCTCGATTATATGGCCAGCTAGCGTAGCTGGTGTACCTATTCTTTCGCCTACAATGGAAAACATAGTGATTTATGATCTGTTAATATGGCTATTTGGGCCTTGTCCCGATGTGGCCATATTAACGAGGCACCACTGTATTATGTCAAGAATGTATAAGGCAAGAATGTACCACTCCGCGGCCGGCCGCTTGCAGAATGCAACAAAATTTCGGGATGGTCACCGAACTTCGCCAGAAAAATATCACGAGTAGCGGGCAGACAGACATGTGCATAAATGGCCAAGACCTACTTCTATTTGCAGGCGAGTCGGAGGAGGCAGAGCTGGCGTCGCTCTGGTCTCCTCTGTGCCGAGACTTGAGGTGTCTGCCAGTCTGAGGGTCTAGTTTGTGTTGAGTGCAGTAGGAGAGGTAGTCTACGTTGAGTTGCAGATGCTCCGGTCGTTCCCAGGTGTCCTCGGACGCACTGTAGCCGGCCCAGCGCACGCGGAACTTAACGTCTTTCTGACGGTAGCCGCGCAGTCCGCTAGGAGGCACCAGTCGGTAGCGCTGCAGCTCGGCTATTGTCTTGTGACAGACTATCTTCTGCACATTGTAGGTCTCTGGCAGCACCTCCTCTTCCGTCCTCTCTTCCACCACTACCACCTCTTTAGTGGGTGAGACTAAATGTTATAAATATTAGCATTTTCTAACTAACTCAGCTTTCTGGGCATCGCCAGGCAGTGGCTCATAAAGGTTATTATCATTATGCAAAAGTGGTGTGGACCGATCAGGAGTGCTAGAACATCATCCTATAATTTTGCATTTAAAACACAAACTGAGCATAAAATTAGCAGTAATAGTTGATAATTTATTCGTTTCTCCTATTTTTGACAGATTTTTCTTCACACTTGCACAGCAAAGCGTAACACGTCACTGCTGTCGGTTGTCATGCCATGCCATGGGTGACAAGTGAACGTACAGAGCTTGACTATCCAACTTTTCAACTATCTTTAGATTGCAAGAGACTCTGTTCAACAGGGCTTCTTTGGTCATGTTTCCTTACAGGGACTAGGCCTTACACGCATTAGGCCGAATTTGTTCCGGTCGAATAAAACAGTACATACCTGTGCTGTTATTTGCTTTGCAAACTTTTTGATGAGCCACTAGGCTTCGGCGCTTGTTAAACGATTTCTTACACCCATCGCACTGCTTGCTTTCCTGAAATCACAATAAAACCCATCTCGCTTAAACCACATTCCACCTCACTGCAAGATGGCTAGTCAATCGGGGATTTTTCTTGATTTTGCCCCACTTCCAGAAAGAGAAAATTCTTACAAGAACAGGTTACCTACCCATCAGCGGGGAAGGGTGGTTGCGGCGTCTGAGCCCAAAATTCTGTTAGACAGAGTAGGGTACAAATAACGCAACTTTTTTGCTCAAAATCGCAAACAATCGCTATTTTCATTTGGACTGAAGTGCTGCTAAAAACTGCTGTTCATGCTAGAACAGGCGATTTTAGTGTCTCAAATTCTAAAATGGAAGTTTGCTGGACAAAATTAACCTGTGAGGAAATTCGTCTCAGGCGTCTGAAATAAGTCGGATGGATGGGAGGAAGACCCCTGTTACATGTATGAGAAAAATCATCTATGACAAGTAGCCAGACACCCCGAGTTTTCTGGGTCAATTATTTTGCAATTATTTTACATAGACTGACCACGGTTTGTGGGCTGTTTAGAGCGGAGGGTCCGAAGCAAGTCTCAGTCATGCGTTCGATCTCTTCCTTGTGCAGTTTGGTGTTGTCTAGGAACTTGAAGACACTGCCCGGGTGGGCGTTGAGACAGTGGCGTCTCATAACGTCCACCGAGCGAGCGTGGTAGTCGCAGTACTCGCACACTATCAGCTTCTTGTTCAGATGCCACAGCACGTGACTGTTCTTCTCGTTCCTCGACGCCACACGCGTCATATTGTAAATGCGCTTCTTGCACTTCTGACAGTAATCGGCCGGTCGATCGTGGTCGGCTTCCGCCTCCATTATGGGCGGCGTCGACGATTCTGCAGGACTCTCGCTGCACTGCGGTTCTTGGTCCAGTTCCTTGGCCGGTGGGAAGGCACGCCAGAAGAGACTGAAGAACTGGATTCGACGCTCCTTTTCCAGAGCGGCCAGGGTGGGCGCCTTACAGTCGGGGTGGAGGGACATGAAGTGCTCCCAGACGTGATGCCGCCGCTCATCAACCGACGCAAAACTCAACTCCACTCCCATTTCCGTCTGACATAATTTGCAACTAGAAAACACCTATATCATTGGCATACATGTAGCACGTCATACACAGATTCGGGAGGGGAATGGGGGTCAGGCGTCCGATGGGAGTTAGGTACTAAAAACGCTCAAAAATCGCAAAAAAACGTCGGCCTAAGTCGGGTGGTAGGGTAGACTCCTGTTACATGTACAATGAGTGGTCTGCAGTTAGTATAATTACCAAAACAGAATCCCGGATTGAATAAGGCCAAAAATGCGTTTTGCGTAGACTAAAAATAATTTAGTTTTCTTACATTTCTCTTCTTTAATTTTGAGGTTGAAGCAGTAAGGATTTATAAGACGTAAAATGAGCCATTATTGTTAGATTTAGACATCAATGTTCCATGATTTTTTAGCTACAGGTTAAAGGTTACCATTTCTTTTCTCTGCCATTTCCGCTGACTTCGACCAAATTCGACAAAAGTTGAAGCATAGGCAATACATGGGCCGGGGGAGGGAGTTTATCCAATGGGGCCAATACCCCTCGGCCGGCCATACCCCCTCCCGGGAGAAAATGTTCGCTTATTTAGGGCAAAATAGGCGCGCATTTGGACTTTTTTCCGGGGACCCCCCCCCCCGAGATTTCCAGAGCCCCTTCGGATTTTTCCGGCCCATGTATCAGCATAGAAGCCAAAAAGAGGAAATTTTGTGTTAAAGTTTGTTGCACCAGGTATGACCCAATAGTGAGAAATTCAAGAATATGAACTTTGTTAATTTCAACACATACACCAACACCTGAAATAGCATTAAAATCGAAAACTCTCTTTTCGCTATAATTTCCGCAAATATTCGACAAATAACTTGATTTTTTAGGAAACTCTGCAAAACTGTGGACAAAATATCCCACATGGGCCTGAAAAATCCGTAAGAGGGTATGTGGTATTTCGGCGGGGGTTGGAGCGTATACAATTGCTTTCGCAAAAAAGTTCGGCAAATTTTTCAGGGGGTATGGCCGGTGAGGGGGTCACATGGCCAAGCCGTTCCAGCGGTTATAAACCTCACCGACTGGTGTCTTCTGACAGTGCAGACAGACTGAGACATTTTCTGCGACGTCCGGAGTCCGGGCTAGAAGCAGACGATGATTCAGCTGATTCGGAGATTGGTAGCGCCTGCGCAAAGCAGCGGTTAGGGAGAGAAGAGACCAAATATAGGACTGCAACCTTACAGAGAGCTCGAGACAGCGCTTCAATAAGGCTTCCTGTTTCCGTTGCTTCACTTCATCTGCGTGGTAGAGGTACTGTAGCTCCTGACTCTGATGCACAGCCAACATGTGCTGTCTCATAAGCTCCTCGCTCGCCTCGAACGCACACGCACACACCTTGCACTGGTACGGAAGGTAACCGCAGTGCGTGGTGTTTATGTGCGCTTGCAGAGACCACTCGCTCCCTTTAATTTAACAGTAGCTCACGCTCACCTACCACTACCGTACTCTCTTCTTCTACTACTCGCTCTAAAAACCTACTGTAGCGCCGAATTTGGGTTAGGCGTAGCTGGGCGGGGGAATCAGGGAAGGTCAGAAATGGTCAATAATTAATTAACTTTCTTATGAGTATACCACTCCGCGTCCCCTTTGGGGTATTTGTATATTTGGAAAACAGGCCCTCCGGAGCGTGCCCTGTACTGATGCGCCCCTCTAGGGGTATTTTTATATTTGGAAAACAGGCCCCCCGGAATGGGCCCTATGCTGACGTAGTGATCATTGGACTCGTCAAGCGAAGGGCTTTTAAATGATAATATATTACCATTTTGGACAATTTTGAAATTTTGCCAAAAAAATTATCGATAATCGATATTTATCGATAAAACATAATTTATAATTAACTAAGATCATTAAAAACGTTAATTTCTGTTTGGGATCGGTCCCTGATTTCAACCCCAGTTACACCTGATCCCCGAATTTTATGTCATTAATAGAATTTACAACAATCTTCACGATTTCTGCATATTCCAACTTACTTAACGAAGAGTTTTTCGCTTATTGGAGCATACTGTGGCAAAACTGACTTTTAGGGGTCCCTAACAAAAATTTCAATTTATCTTTATCTACCGTATTCAGTTGACCTAAGTAGAGATGGGCAAAAAAATATCGATTTTTCTAGTGTTTAGTTTTTTCTAGATGATTATCACGCACCCGTGAATTTTAAGAGAAGTTTAACAAAACAAACCGCACTCAAAAATGTTCAGTAGTTCTGGAGTTATGACCTTCTAAACTTTGATCCACTAAGGTCTGGTTTTATTAGGGAGCGACGTGCAGATCGGCTTCATCAGATTTGTCGGCTTCGTTCGGACTTGGTTTTATTCGTACATTCAAAAGCAGTATGTCAACTGAAAGTGCGTTTTCTGAGCTACAAAATTACCGGAACGTCTTGCGGCTGAGAGCTTGTTTATACACTGATTAAGAGTATGAGGCTCAGCTGCCCAAAAATCGATAAAATCGACGTTTGCGTAAACTGCTGGACCCTCGCGAGTAATTGACTGTGTAAACGCATTATTTGGGCGATTAAGGAAAGTAAGGTATTGTTAGATTTGGCAAAAGCCAGCGCTTTCAACCAGCACAATAATTTGGATTTCGGTGTAGATGGCAGCTGTACCAGTTACGAAACGCCGTTTTTTCAAGTTTCTGCTTTGCGCTGGCACTGGCTGCAAGCTAGACATAGGCAATTGGTGTCATATGAAAGCCAGCGAAAAATGCTATCTAGTGAGGTTGCGTGCTCTTGATAATTCGGCTTGGTTTGCTTTCAGTGGAGGAAAATGTGCAAGGGTGTCGGCCGTCGTGTGTATTAGCATAGGGAAAATTTCGAAAAAAGTAGTTGCTATGCGCTGGCTCAGGAACGAATCAATATTGCTGGAAATTGTTCCTAGGGTAAATCATACCTGAAATTTCTATTTCTGAAGTGTGCTTGCTGAAACAACAAGCCGTTTTCGATTTATTCCATTTTAAAAAAAAATAAAAAATTTCATCTCGCCATAAAACAATTTTAAATCATAATTTTTTTAAATTTACATTTACAAAGCAAGAGCAAAACCTAAACTTATAAATAAAAGCATACATGTAACAGGTCATCCGCCAATGGGGGGAGGGGGGTTGGGGGGGTCTGGCGCCGGCCGAGGGGGTCTGAGCCAAAATTTAGGGGGAGATGGGTGGGCACTAAAAAACGCTCAAAAATCGAGAAAAATCGCAATTTTTTGGCTAAAAATTGCCAATCGCTAATTTGGGCTGAAATACAGCTAAAAAGTGCTGTTTTGCAGGCGATTTTGGCAATTTTTGTGTGTGAAAGTGTAAAAAATTGCAAAAATTTGCTCGAAAATTTACTTGCCAGAAAAATCTGAGGGGGGGTCGGTGAAATCGTCTCGGGGAGGGGGGTGTCCCCGTCTGGGGGGTCTGGCCTAAGTCGGGTGGGGGGCAGACCCCCCTGTTACATGTATGAATAAAAGCAAAAAACCGCAACCGAATCGGTTAGAAATCACGCCAGAATTTTTACAATGTAAAAACCGAAAACATTCACGCGCTTCATAAGGCGTTTTCGATTCCGCAGCACGGGCTTCTTTGCCCATACA
>JASANB010002818.1:0-20581 GCA_030248155.1 Sabatieria punctata | reverse complement strand
GAAAAAATAATTGTCAGTTTTGTCAATTTCCACTCCTGAATCGGCCGATTCTTGGGATAATTTTCGGCATGGCGAATTGGAGTTGGCCAGAACAGAAGAAAGTGAAAGCCCAGAAGGCATGGACGAAGTATAGCAGCTGGAAGAGTTGAACTCATCACAATCTGAAGGAAAGTCGTCGTTTCCACTACTGAATTGGCCGATTCTAGCGATAGTACTTCGCGGAAGATCGTTGTGTGCAAATCGTGGGGAGTGGCAGGCGAAACTTGATGCGGTAAAGTGTGGGGGTGAGGAGCCGAGTATTGACAAGATACGAGCAAAATCAGACCGCGCCCGTACCGCGAAAACGCCCCGTCGCCCCCATCGCCCCATCGCCCCTTTTAGTAATTGCCGGCGTTGAGACGACGCGTGCCGCGCTTTAGGGTAATATCGAATCGGCGCAAAGGTAATCGGCGCAAAGCGCAAAGCGCAAATTTACGGTACCAGCGCTAATGCGGGAAAACTTTGTATGTGCGTTCAGCGTTCAGTACCAAAATTTACATTGAAGGAAGCCCGTTCCCTCACCCGCCAACCACCCTGACTTTATTAAAGCCTTGGTTTTAGCTTAGGTCTAGGTTTAATCTTAGCTTTTCACGTTAAAAATACCTATTTCGCGGGTGGAGGAGTGTACCGGATATCATTTACATTAAGACTGGTTTTCTGTAATAACCGACTTTTTCATGAGCCCATAGGTACAGTTGCCCCAACTTTGTTGGATCTTTGAACTTTATATATCGTTGGATAGCCGTTCTCTCACGTAGTAAGAAACCACATTTGAATTTTTCAATTTCCCTCCCTCTTTTGAAAAACGATGGGAAAACGCCAAAAATGGTTTTCGGACGATAACTTCTGAACGCAACAACATTTTGTTAAACTAAGCACACCAATGAATTGCTCAGGAAATTCTGCATCAGATAAACTATAAACTTATTTTATGCAACGAATTTTTTTACCCAAAAATTTTGAATTTATACTTTCATAAGCACAAATTTTTCGGTTTTTGACCGATTTCATGGTCTAAACCTGAAAGGCCACAGAATTTTATTTGTTGTTTTAGAAACTAACTCTATTTAGCATCGAATTAACACCTTAATTTGAAAATCGGAATGTACCCCTTTTTCGCTATTTTGCATTTTGTGGTGCTCACTCACTCAAATCCACCAACTGTCGATCAACGGTTTTCGGCCATAACTCATGAACTGAGAGGCGCACATCAAAATGGAATGCACCATTCGATTCGCCATCAATTTCTGCATCAGATGCACTGTTATTGTTAGACTCTACTTGAATCTTTAGTGAAGAAGGTTGGATCTACTTATTTTCCTTAGTTGATATCAGCAATCATTAGCTTAGGTTTTTGATTATTTGTGGCTTATACGTGCGATGCCACAGAATTTTATTTGCTGTTTGGAAAACTAACTGTATTCAGCATCGAATTAACCCATTAATTTGAAAATCGGAATGTACCGCTTTTTCGCTATTTTGCATTTTATGGTACACACTCACAGAAGGTGGTCAACTGTAGATCAACGGTTTTCGGCCATAATTCATGAACCGAGAGGCGCACTTCAAAATCTTCTACACCATTCGATTCGCCACTAATTTCTGCATCAGGTGCGCCATAATCTTACTCTTCTTGAATTTTTAGTGCCAAAATTTGGATCTTTTCCTTTTCCATAGTTGAACTTTAACTAAACAGGCGTTATGTTACACTAGGTTTTTTGTGATTTCTAAGTAATTAAGTAAGTAAGTAAAGTTTATTGAAATACGGATCAGCCGCAACTGTTCTTTGCTTTAGTAATGAGAGGGGCTGGGACGATCTCCGGCTCTAATGCCCTCCCAAAAATGTTCCATCCCGGAAACCGATAAAGAGTATCGACTACCTAATACATAACTGTGTGTTCGTTCAATAGGCTCTCATTCTATTGTTTAGAATGCGCTTTTAAACTAAACTTAAAAGTCAAGAAGCCATAACCGCGTTATAACTAAGATGATCACATCTTTCGATTCTGATTTGTAACTGTTTGCCCTGTTCTTTGTATAGCTAGGATACATGGTCCAAGTGTGATCAAACCATGTACACGTAGTTAAGATGACGTCCAGAAAACGTCAAACCAATCAAACTTCCTTTTGGCAATAGCCAGACAAGAATGAAAGCACTGTTGTATTAATTCAGTAAGCTTAGTTTGTATATGGAAAATAAAACATTTTTGGGAGGGTATTAGAGCCGGAGATCGTCCCAGCCCCTCTCATAACTAAAGCAAAGAACAGTTGCGGCTGATCTGTATTTCAATAAACTTTACTTACTTACTTACTTACTTAGAAATCACAAAAAACCTAGTGTAACATAACGCCTGTTTAGTTAAGTTCAACTACGGAAAAGGAAAAGATCCAAATTTTGGCACTAAAAATTAAAGTAGAGTAACATTGATGGCGCACCTGATGCAGAAATTAATGGCGAATCGAATGGTGTAGAAGATTTTGAAGTGCGCCTCTCGGTTCATGAGTTATGGCCGAAAACCGTTTATCTACAGTTGACCACATTCTGTCAGTGTGTACCATAAAATGCAAAATAGCGAAAAAGGGGTACATTCCGATTTTCAAATTAATGGTTTAATTCGATGCTAAATACAGTTAGTTTTCCAAACAGCAAATTAAATTCTGTGGCATCGCACGTATAAGCCACAAATAATCAAAAACCTAAGCTAATGATTGCCATATCAACTAAGGAAAATATGTAGATCCAACTTTTTTCACTAAAGTTTCAAGCAGAGTCCAATAATAACAGTGTATCTGATGCAGAAATTGATGGCGAATCGAATGGTGCATTCGATTTTGATGTGCGCCTCTCAGTTCATGAGTTATGGCCGAAAACCGTTGATCGACAGTTGGTGGATTTGAGTGAGTGGGCACCACAAAATGCAAAATAGCGAAAAAGGGGTACATTCCGATTTTCAAATTAAGGTGTTAATTCGATGCTAAATAGAGTTAGTTTCTAAAACAACAAATAAAATTCTGTGGCCTTTCAGGTTTAGACCATGAAATCGGTCAAAAACCGAAAAATTTGTGCTTATGAAAGTATAAATTCAAAATTTTTGGGTCAAAAAATTCGTTGCATAAAATAAGTTTATAGTTTATCTGATGCAAAATTTCCTGAGCAATTCAATGGTGTGCTTAGTTTAACAAAATGTTGTTGCGTTCAGAAGTTATCGTCCGAAAACCATTTTTGGCGTTTTCCCATCGTTTTTCAAAAGAGGGAGGGAAATTGAAAAATTCAAATGTGGTTTCTTACTACGTGAGAGAACGGCTATCCAACGATATATAAAGTTCAAAGATCCAACAAAGTTGGGGCAACTGTACCTATGGGAAGTTGGTATTTACAGAAATCACGTCTTAAAGCCTTGAACTGGTTAGTAGTCTAACTTAGCTTCTTGTTTGGAAGGTAACGCGAACGTAAAAAAAGTACTGCTGGGCTGGGAAAGTGCTGACATAATATTATTATAATAATTATAATCTCACCAGCAATCTGAGAGCACAGAAACTGGTGCTGCTGCGGCGAACCACATTTCTTATTTGCGAATCTAGAGAGTTATTTATTCTGTGTATTCTGTACGTTACGTTGTTACTTACACGGGAGCGGACGCTTTTAGACACGCCAGGCTTACCGCTTGAGAATCAAGGAAATCAAACATCGCTAGCAAACGAGTTGCATACTTTAACTTCAAAACAGGGTTGTGAGGTGTGTTTATTCCGGTGTTTTTTTTCGTTTTTTTCCGGAAAAAAACCGGTTTTTTTCCTAAGGGTCGGAAAAAAACATAAATCGCGGAAAAAAACTCAAGCTAAAAATAGCTAATTTATGTCATTTTTCAGTTAAAAAGTGGACTTTTGCTATGTATAATAGGCCAGACTAACTGAAAACTGTTAGAAAAAACAAAAGAAAAGACCAAATTTGGCAATCAAAAACAAAAGTGCAAACTGCTGTAAGAAAATTTGCATATGGAGTTTATTGATGGAGTCTGTCAGTGACTGTTTCATACCTGTTTCGTGATTTATATCTATGTAAGACGTGTATTTCTGTTCTGAAAAGACTCAGGAAGGCGCTAGAAAGCGTTAGGAATCATGAAACCAGACTAGGATACTTAGAACTTGAGCTGGAGTTTTTTCCGCGATTTATGAAAAAGACCGGAAAAAACCCGGAAAAAAACTGGAAAAAAACAGGCCAAGGTTTTTTCGGAAAAATATCCAACCCTGCTTCAAAACAATTTCCAAGGCGTATTCACAGTACATCGTTGGCTGTTCTGTTTTATTGGTCGTATAGTCTAGTCAGTAATAGCGATCCGCGCGCCTGTCACTCTGACTTCTCTCTAGGCTACGAATACGAATACCAAAATCAGCTGTGAAATTTGCAAACCATTTTTCATGTACGGCTCTGCCTTATTAATCCAGGCAATTTAGGACCGCCCGAATTTGCTATGATTAGACCGGGGACCGAGATTGTTAACTTTTACCAACTTATGAAAACCACACTTACGTTGTTGCCGCAGTAGCTTTGTTAGGCGTGCTAGTCACCGTCCCAGCATAATTATGATCGACGCCGACTTCGTCTTCAACGAACGGTACCGTTTCGTTCATCTTTATTTCATTTACAAATGTTAAAAAGCCGTTCCTCTAGGACGGAAATGGGTGGAGCTAATGTATCTGAAGTTATTCTCGGCCTATACCCCACGCTGATGTGGGCAACGAAACTTATGGATTCCAGAGTGGTATTAAACTTGAAATATTAACTTGAGTAATTAACAACAATTAATAGTAATTAATAAAATTATTAACGTATTAACTTGAGTCCTTGAAGGTTAAATACAGTGCATATTGCGAATGAGAAATGGTCTTGAGACAATTATCATTTATGGAACGACAAACAAAGAAAAGAGTGATGATAGAATTTAAATTTCGCGGGCTACAGTATCTTAGATGTTCACGCAACCACTGAAAAATTTGCGCCACTTTGCGCTTTGCGCCGATTCGATATTACCCGCTTTAGTCATATAGCGTTACTGCGTCGATTATCGGTCTATTTCCCCCGGAACCCTACTTAGAAAACTTGCTATAATGAAATTCATACGGATGAACGTACATTCGTGCCCAGGGCCGGATCGGTAGACCATTACCCTAGCTACAGAATTGGCGCAGTTAGAAAGATTGGGATCGAAACCCCAGGACGGTGGCCCTTTTTAAATTACGAAAAATACGTCACGACCCACACTTACTAAAACGATCGTAGCATTTGAGTCCTCCGACAGATATCTCTGCCCAAGAGCATATGGGGAGATATGACGATTAGCTATCGATTAAGTATAAACATAACAATATTCGTCCAAGCCCAAGGACGGTGGCCAACGCGTTCTTTGTTGGTTTCACAACGGTTACTCTTGCTGTTTGCTTGTATCCGCCGGGGCCACGAGTTGTGAATTCTCCGGCAGGTTCGAGACTGGCTTTTTTTCGTTTGGTTTGGGTCTTCTGCCTTAACTGAGGGAACGTTCTGGTAGTAATTCTAGTCGGAGGTGGTTGATTCTCTTTGTCAACACTATCCACGTTTTTTGCTCTTGCCAAGGAGTTTCCGTCTTTCGTCTTCTTTGAATCCCTGAATAATTTGCAATGATCTTTCGAATTTTTCAGTGATCTTTCGAATTTTTCGTACCAAAACTCCTGATACCTTGCTGAAAGCTTATAAAACTTACGTACGTCCAATAGTAGAATCGGGTTCCCCAGTTTGGAGTCCTTACTTGGTCAAAGATAAAGATACGGTTGAAAGAGTGCAGCGGTACTTTACAAAGAGACTCTTTTTGCGTTGTATGTAATTTACCTATGTTGACATACTCTGCCAGGCTTGCTTTTCTTAAAATGGAAACCCTGGAGCGACGTAGAATCCGTGCAGATTTATTATTGTGCTACAAAATTTTAAATAATCTAGTTGAACTGGACCGTAACAAATACTTTAAATATAGGAAGGATATTACCAGAGGTAATTCTTTTAACTTAGAAGCAAACAAAAATCGTATAAACGCCAAATCAAATTTCTTTGCAAATCGGATAGTTAATCAGTGGAACAGTCTTACTCAAAATCAGGTTGCAGCTCGCTCATACGGCGCTTTTAAGAAAAATGTTTCGGTTAAAGATTTTAGTCTAGAGTGCCGCTGTTAGAGCTAGAGCTACGTAATTGGGCTGCGTTTGGTGAGAAAAATTCGAAGTTCTTTTACAACTTAGAAAAACAGAGATTGACTGAAACAACAGTATGGGCGCTCGAGGATGAAGATAAAGCAGTAACACAGAAATTTCAAGACATTCAAAAGGAAATCAGCCGCTTTTATGCCAAACTCTATCAGGAGCCAGAACCTGCTACAGAGGATGCTGAAAGGGTTTTTCTTGATCAGCCAACTTTAGCAAGACTGACAGAGGAACAGAAAGGAAACCTGGGACAGGCATTAAGTGAAAGAGAAATTAAACAAGCCATGAATGAGATGCAAAGTAATAAAACGCCTGGTAGTGATGGAATTCCAGTAGAATTTTATTTGAAGTTTTGGGATGACATTAAGCAGAGGTTTCTCGCAATGTATCATGAAGTGTACTTAAAAGGACATCTAACACAGACTCAGTGCAGGAGCATTATTAAACTCATCCCAAAAGGGGACAAATGTAAAACACTCCTGAAAAACTGGCGGCCTATTTCACTGTTGAATGTTGATTTTAAAATATTGGCTAAAGTGTTGGCAAACAGAATTAAGCCTATGTTGAGAACTTTAATTCATGAGGATCAATGTGGGTTTGTCCCAGGTCGCTACATTGGCGAAAACGTACGCAGTTTACTGGACCTAATGGAATATCTGAATGAAGAAAACGAACCGGGCTTTCTCATAGCGCTAGATATAGAAAAAGCGTTTGACAAAGTCAACAGAAAGTTTATGTTTAAGGTTCTGGAAAACTTTGGCTGTCATATAGAGTGGATCCGCTGGGTCAGGATACTCTATACGAATCCTAGGGCAGCTGTTTTGAATCATGGTTACCTTACAGAAGAATTTGATCTATTATCAGGTGTACGACAAGGCTGTCCTCTAAGCCCATATCTGTTTAGTATTATGACTATGGAGGTCCTGGCTAACTGTATTAGGAACAATGCCCATATTAAAGGAATCACAGTAAACGGGTTCGAGTACAAATTGAGTTTGTTTGCGGATGATACGACGTTGAGTCTTGCAGATGTCGATTCAGTCAACCAAGCAGTCGGTATCATTGAACGTTTCGCTACCGTATCTGGCTTAATGATAAACACTAGTAAGACTGAATGCTTAGGACTTGGTTCGTGTAAAAATCGTACTGATAACTGTGGTCCCTTTGCAATGAGTACACAAGCTGTACGCATTCTTGGGATATATTTCTCACATGACGAACAGACTGTACAACAGAAAAATTTTGGAGATAAAATTGCAAAGATGAACCGTACATTATCGGTTTGGTTGTCTCGAGGGCTCACAATTGAAGGGCGCATAAATGTAGCGCGCACTTTAGGTCTATCGCAGCTTATCTACCCAATGAATGTGCTCAAATGTTCTGATAAGGAGAAGAAACAAATTGAAAAATGCTTATACAGATTTATTTGGAACGATGGAAAGCCAAAAGTTAAGATGAAAACATTGATTCAAGATTACCACTTGGGAGGACTGAAGGCTCCAAGCATATCAATAAGTAGCGACTCCATCAAGCTTAAGTGGGTTGCCAGAATAGCAAAGAGTTCTCTCTGCAAATGGGCTGCGATTGGGTTGCGCAAACTCAATTCATATGGAGGAATCCTAACACTTCTAGAAGGTCGTTTTAATTGGAACGAGGTTAAAAACAAAATAAACCCATTTTATAGTGAACTCTTGAAAGTTTATGTGGAATACTGGGATAACGTTATGTTTAAGAGACCTGCTGATGAGCCACTGCTGGCTAGAAGCATTTTCAACAATAAGGATGTGAAGTTAGGACAGCCTAAGCGTATGTACTTTAATCCTAATCTGAAAGAAAATGGAATTACCAGAGTAAGACACTTGCTAGGAGATCAGGGTTTATTTATGGATTACCCCGAAGTGATGGCTAAGTATCCAGCCTTGGCTATAGACAGGAAGCAGTGGAAAAAATTGTGGACAGCATTGCCACGTACATGGCGCAATGAAATTTCTGATAACTGGAATGGGTTGCTGCAAGCTTATCAGGCATACAATCCTGAAATAAAGGATGCAACCAAGCTAAGCATTCCGCTGTATAAAAGGTACAAACTAGCCAAGATGTATGAAAGTCCTGCAGCACAAAAACGATGGACGGATAAATACTGGGTTACAGAGGATTTATTTGAAAAAGCCTGTCTACGGACACACCGTCTGTCACCTGATGTTAATTGTCACTGCACGAGAAAGTGGGCCATTTTGCGGGCCATGAGGAAGCAAAGAATTGAATGAGATTGTTGAAAATTTACATGTAGATGTAGTTTTTATAGAAAAGAACGATTTTGAAGTCCGTTTTGCCCTAGCTCTCTTTCTTCGTCTGATATAGAACCCTGTACCTTCCACAGTATGACAAAACTCACTGTTGCTAAACTTAAAATTTAGATACTGAAACGCGTGTAAAAATACACGCTGAATCTCATGGTGACATCTATTTTTTTGTTTAATATCGAAAATTCCATTTTTTCCGACTCTGAAATTTTTAAAGCGAAAAAAACTCAAATTTTTGTCGTAGGAAAAGTCGTTTGAATGGCTTAAAAGATGCGCCATTTTGTCCTCTTTTGAATGGTATAAAGATATCTAGGGGTTGAATGGGGTGGACGGGTCACTTTGGCCGTTTGAATGCTCAAAAATCGATCATCTATTTTACTTTTTCTCAAAATAAATGCCTTAGGATTAGTTTGTTTAGGTTATATGCATAACACTAATTGCAGAATGACGTTTTCATGCCTCAGATAGTTTAAACAGACCATTTGCTACTGTTTTCACATCTGCATATAGGTGTCTCCTTCTGAGGTGCGCCATTTTGAGCATGACTTACGTGTGATACAGTAAGTGCCGACTCTTCTGTCAATTTCATGCAGAACGCAAAAGTTCAATTATTATTTTACATTTCTTTTATATTTTACTTTGTATTGTTTACTCAGTCGGTTTAATAGACATATTTTGAATTTGAACTTAATCGGATCATTAGTTCAAAATATGTGACTGATTGGATAAAGGTGGTTTTTATAAAAATTGTCAAAAATGCCAAATATGTAGTTTTGGTTTTTTGTCTATACCGGTTGTTCAATTTCCACTAAACCAATGTATTTGGTAGAAGACAACGAAATATATCTAATGACGATATCCACAGATTGCTCAAACAAGCTATTCCTGAGAAATAAATGAGCAAGGTGTAGATTGTAGATAGGTTCTGACTGATAATATACCAAATAATCGTTCCAAATAGTGGTACCAAATAATATGTTCTGATATACCAAATAATAGGTGGTTTACTCAGTTTTACAGGCAATATTAGCAATTTTCGTTCCTGAATTTGTAAAAAATTGCGACTAACTGGCCCAAAGATTATAAGTGAGACGAGTGGCTTTTGGCTTCCGGCGGCAAGTACATAGTAGAGGGAGAGGTTTAATGAGTTTGGACTTCGGCATTACAGACAACGCAACAAAACAAATCGATCTCGTCACCAAAATGAAGAGTTTATTGCAACTACACAAACAAACAATGACAATAGGAATGCAAAGGCTGAGTATAAATCTTTCAATTACATCTCAAAAAATTGGAGGAGGCTGGCTTTTTTGGTTTGGGCAAGCCCTCAGATTTCTTCTTTTCCCAATTTCTTCCCGAAATGGCCAGATGTTCTGTGGTGTGGTTTATTCTGCATGGTTGATATGTTCAACATTTTGATCCGATCAGGCTGTTGTTTTAGAGATGAGATGTGGCTCTTTGAATGCATATGCATTTCATTTGCTAGGTAGAAAATGACAAAAATGAAAACATTGTAGGGCTTCTACAACAACACTACAGTATGTAAATTGTAGAAACAGGTCAAGTTGACCATGTGCGGAAAATACACCAGAATTGCAAATAATTGACCCAAAAATTGTTTCCATGAATATTTTGGGGCTGCATTTCTTGATGAGCGCAAGCCCTTGAAACCCCACCTCAAGTTACCCAAATGTTCCTGAAAATATCGTAATGGTGTGCGGAAAATAGAATAGGGAGTAGGGACAACCTCAGGCCTGTGGTGAGCGTTTCTGAGTTACAGTGTCATCAAATGCCATTTTTGACTGTGTTGCTAACTGAAAATTATAGTTTTCACGTTTTGATCAAAAGCAGTTTCAGTGAAGATTTGAATGTCAATTGACAGTGTTGTTGTAGAAGCCCTACAATGTTTTCATTTTTGCTAGCAAATGAAATGCATATGCATTCAAAGAGCCGCATCTCTAAAACAACAGCCTGATAGGATCAAAATGTTGAACATACCAACCTTGCAGAATAAACCACACATTAGAAAAACATCGGGCCATTTTCAGAAGAAATTGGGAAAACAAGAAATCTGAGGGCTTGCCCACACCAGAAAAGCCAGCCTCCGCCAATTTTTTGAGATGTAATCTTTGTGCCAGTTAGCCGTTTTTATAGAAATTCAGGAACGCATGTTGCTAATGTTGCCTGTAAAACTGAGTAAACCACCTATCGTTTGGTATATTGCAGACAGAACATATGTACAATCCACATCTTGCTCATTTATTTCTCAGGAATAGCTGGTTTGAGCAATCTGTGGATATCGTCATTAGATATACTTCATTGTCTTCTACCAAATACATTGGTTTAGTGGAAATTGAACAACCGGTATAGACAAAAAACCAAAACTACATATTTGGCATTTTTGACAATTTTTATAAAAACCACCTTTATCCAATCAGTCACATATTTTGAACTAATGATCCGATTAAGTTCAAATTCAAAATATGTCTATTAAACCGACTGAGTAAACAATACAAAGTAAAATATAAAAGAAATGTAAAATAATAATTGAACTTTTGCGTTCTGCATGAAATTGACAGAAGAGTCGGCACTTACTGTATCACACATAAGTCATGCTAAAAATGGCGCACCTCAGAAGGAGACACCTATATGCAGATGTGAAAACAGTAGCAAATGGTCTGTTTAAACTATCTGAGGCATGAAAACGTCATTCTGCAATTAGTGTTATGCATATAACCTGAACAAACTAATCCTAAGGCATTTATTTTGAGAAAAAGTAAAATAGATGATCGATTTTTGAGCATTCAAACGGCCAAAGTGGCCCGTCCACCCCATTCAACCCCTAGTTATCCTTATACCATTCAAAAGAGGACAAAATGGCGCATCTTTTAAGCCATTCAAACGACTTTTCCTACAACAAAAATTGTATTGATTGGTCGGAGCAGGCCAATGACAGAAGAGGGGGCGGCGCCTGACCGGCGCTGTGGTAGCGGTGGGGCTTGCTGGTCACTCATCGGTTTAGCTCTTTGCGCTGACCAGTCGTGACTTTAGTTTGATGTAATTGAGTGACGAGCCGTCTGCGCCCCGAACTACTGATAGGTCGTCACTTTGTTGGCGTGTTTGGCTATGCGAGCAAAACGTAGAGTCCTAGCAACTGAATCTTCGCCAAAGTCCAGATCCAGATCTCCTACTCCTGACGACAACATAGAGCGACTGGCCACATCTTCGAGGGTTCAGAGTCGGGTGGAGTGTTCAACTGACGAAATCCAGAGCCTGAAGGTACAAGCTCAGCAACTACTTTTACGAGCGCAAGCGCTGGAAAGCCGACCTGTGAATCGGTCCCAGCAACCGAGCTCCCCGGCAGCTTCTGTGCATTCAACAGGCCAGGATCCAGACGACTGCGAAGAGGCGAGAGAGAAGAATAAGGCGTACGTGTTGGATATCAAGCGAAAGCTACCATCGGCCGACCTGTTGACACTGAAGCCGGGCAACTACAGGAGGTATCGGGACGCGCGCCACGCTCTCAAACCGCTACTAGCCATCTACGATGGATCTTCGGATGAAAGTCAACACCCGGCGCTTATTGAAACCGCAATCAACCGACTGGTGCAGATCTGCAAAGACACCAGGATCGCAGACGAAACCTCGTGGGAGGCAGTCGATGCAGGAAAGACCCAGATGTTCTACGACAATGAACAGGAGGCCAAGAAGTACCACAAGATCTACCAGCGACTGGAGGCCCAGAAGAGCAAGTCCAACAAGAAAAAGACGGCGTTCGGAGTGTCGAGTAGGTTCAAACCGGCATTCAAACCAGGCGGTCAGAAGCCCTATTCCAACTACAGACAGCAGCCGAAGTCAGATAACTGCTTCAAGTGCAACCAGCCTGGACACTTCGCCCGTAACTGCACACCGGCCCAGTTCAAGCCTCCAGGAGATCGCCGACAATGACCCAGGTCAGTTTATAGATGCATCAAGGTATGCTTTGTTGGTGCAAGTGTGTGCAGAACCGGTAAAGCCAAGGACGTTGCAAGGTGCAACAACGTTGGTAGATTGGCTGAGGCCGTTGTGGGCAGATCTACCATATTTACCCATCAAGGATGGATTGGCCAGGGCTGCGGAAACCTGGCGGAAAATTGGGGCTCCACCCTTTGTGTTGGGTGTTATCCGGAACGGATACCAAATACCGTTCGTGTCAGAACCTCCCCCACGTTTTGAAAGAGATAACAATACATCGGCAAAAATTTATTCAGAATTTGTTTTGTCAGAGATAGCGGCGTTGCTTAAAATGGGCTTTGTTAAACTGGTAGAGGATCCGCCGCACTGTGTATGCCCATTGCAGGTGGCTATTCAGCCTAGCAGCAAGAAAAAGCGCCTCATTTTAGACCTGTCTTTCGTAAACCAATTTATACGGATAGACCATTTTAGGATGGATAATTTATCAGTAGCCATTCCTTGCTTTCCGGAAAATGGGTGGGCCTTTTCATACGATCTGAAATCTTGGTTTCACCATATTCCTATAAACACTCAGTTTCAAAAGTATCTGGGTTTCTCTTTCAATTTGGGATGTGTAAAATTTTACGCTCAGTTTGCGGTCTGTCCCTTTGGCTTAGCCCCAGTCCCTTATCTAGCCACGAAAATTCTAAAACCGGTTTTAGCACACTGGAGGGCTAAGGGTTTCACCCATTTCATTTATATGGATGATGGAATTGGGATAGCAAAATCCAAAAAGGAGGCCAGCTATCAGGCGGACGTAGTTAGGGGAGACCTCAGAAGGCTAAATCTCTTTGTGCAAGATACAAAATGTATTTGGGAACCCTGTCAAAACATGATTTGGCTAGGCTTCGAGCTGGATTTCAAAAATATGCGTTTGGCTATCCCACCAGAAAAGCTAGAACGTTTTGAATCTGTAATTACGAAAATTTCGAGGACGCACAAAGTTTAGTGCAGATTGTTGCTGAAAGCGGCCGGCTGCATAATCTCACTAGCGGCTGTTTTCGGTGTGGCCGCTCGCCTCTTAACTGGGCCTTTGTACTCAGCTGTGCAGGACAGATTAGAGCAGGGATTATCTTACGATTCTCGCTTTGTATTGGACGAGCCTTTGCAACTTTGTTTGGCCAGTTGTGCCACAGCCCTACGGTGTCTGCCTAGCTCAAGAGCGATTAATGTCATGCGGCCATCCGCGCTTTGTTTTTCTGATGCCAGCGCATCTGGCGGGGCAACAGTTATGCACCGCCTGTCGGAGGAAGATGCAGAAGCATGCGCCATGCCCGCGTTCGGGGTAGATTTGATTAGGGCGATGCGCTATAAGCAGTTGCCGCCGGAAACAGTCCCCGAGGGGTTCCCATCCCGGATGGATGGGGTGCTGGAGAGGCTTGGTAGGGAGCCTCAGTTTGACCCTAGCGTCATGTCGGGCCAAAAGGTTGGCCGTATAGCCTGGTCGACGGAAGACAGGCTGGAGAGCTCCACGTACAGGGAGCTGGCCACAGTGTGGCATGGACTGCGGGATGCCAGGCAGTCGCTGCGAGGCAGCAAGTTGCTTTGGGCAACTGACAATCAGGGAGTGGAGGCGATACTTCTGAAGGGCACCTCTCGGACAGTGAAGCTACAGCGTCTGGCATTGGACATAGCAGAGCTATGCGCAGACAGCAACATCGATTTGGCGGTAGTGTGGATACCTAGAGCGTTAAACACAGCAGCAGATGCAGCAAGCCGTTGGGTCGACTATGACGACTGGGCCATCCAGCAGAATCTCTTTCAGCTTTTAGACAGCAGATGGGGGCCACATACGGTTGACTACTTCGCCTCAAACCAGTCCAAAAAACTGCCCAGATTCTACACGGTTGCAAGTGGGAAAGAAGCTGAGGGAGTCGATGCATTCAATTTCAGCTGGAGAGGGGAGAACTGCTGGTGGGTCCCACCACCCCGTCTGGTCCCCAGACTGATAGGCCATGCACGAAGGTGCGGGGCGCATGGTACACTAATTGTCCCTGACTGGAAATCGGCGCCCTTTTGGCCAATGGTGGCAGGATCTAATGGCTGGAGGAGCATGGTAACAGACTCCCTTTTCCTGGGCCACGCGGCTCGCTTTCTAATAGCAGGGCCCCAGCCGCATAGTATCTTCCATCCAGATAGATTTAAAGGAGGCATTTGGGCGCTTCGTGTGGATTTTGGGTAACTTTAAAAGTCTCACGATGTAAACTAAATCCCTCTTTGGACATTAGCCGTGCGCAGACCAATCATTATACCGTAGTAGTGTAGCGTAGCGAAACGGATACGGTATTGTATTGATTGGTCGGAGCAGGCCAATGACAGAAGAGGGGGCGGCGCCTGACCGGCGCTGTGGTAGCGGTGGGGCTTGCTGGTCACTCATCGGTTTAGCTCTTTGCGCTGACCAGTCGTGACTTTAGTTTGATGTAATTGAGTGACGAGCCGTCTGCGCCCCGAACTACTGATAGCCCACCCGCCCAGCCCTTATGTGGGGTATAGGGCAGCACCGGCACGCGTCCGTTGGAGGCTGGCAGGTCATTCATTGTATGCATTAGTTTGTGTTTCAGACAGATGTGAGCTCGGAACTGAGCAAGTGCCAAAGCAGTTAGCTTACCTAGCCCCGGGTGTGAGAAGAACGTTGGCAGCAAGCAGGGCCGAGGGAACTCAGACTCTTTACTTGGGGGCATTCAGGCGTTTCGAACGCTTTATGCTAGCGCACGAGTTGTCGCCTATGCCTGCGCAGCCAGTAGAGGTGTTGCTTTACCTACAGACACTAAGGGACAGGCGTCAGGCGACCGCATCAATTGCAACGGCACTTTATGCCATTTCATGGTATCATAAGCTGGCAGGACACCCGGCACCTTCAGACAGCTTTCTTTGCAAGACTTTCCTCGAGGGAGTCAGGAGGGAAGCACCGGTGGGGGTCTGTCGGACACTCCCAGCAACGGTTGAGATCCTGAAAGCACTGGAGGCAGCAGTGCAACAAAACCCCAGACTCCCGCGTCTCCGGACTCTTTGTATGGCTATCTTCTGCTATGCAGGGGCACTTCGTTTTCAGGAGTGTCAGAGCCTGCGGTTCCAGCATGTTAAGCATTCAGCAAGAGGCATCGAACTGCTCCTAGAGCGAAGCAAAACCGATCAGCACAAGAACGGTCATCGGCTCTGGCTAGCGGCTACCGGGTCTAGTCTGTGCCCAGTTAGGATTTATGAACGTTACAGCCATCAGCTAGGCACGCTTGCGCGTAATAAAACGGCGTATGTTTTTATGAATGTAGCCAACTCAAAGTATGTGTCAAAAGATAACGCTCGGAAATTGTTGAAGAGTATGCTGCAGGAACGTGAGGTTCCGGAGGCAGAGCGGTACACATGGCATTCTTTTAGGATCGGCTGCGCATCCCCCTTGGTGGCAAAAAATGTAGATTCGGGTGACATACTCTCTCATTTCATTCTTCACAAAACCGGAAAATATTCTGCACTTTTTTGCAAACTAGGACTGAAAATTGGCACCCATAGAATTATCCTGACAAAAGTGCAGATAATCTGCAGTTTTAATGCAGACTTTGTCTTCAGTTCAAAAGTGCAGACATTTCTGCGCTTTTTTCACTCTTCACTTTTCTGCAGACATACTATGCACTGTATGGGAGATTTTCTCTTCGTTTATTTTCAGATTAATCTTCACGTTATAATAGACACATATTTTTGTGAAATATCACAAAGAAAAGAAACATCAATCATCATCAGTCAACCACAGAAATACAAAGTGCACTCACTGTCTTTTGCGAATACCTAAAGTAAACAGAACATGGCAGCTTTTTGGACTTTGAAAAGGTTGATTTGGAATGATTGACTTGTCCGATTTGAGAGAGTCGAGCCCATCTGAGAAGAAGCATGAACGTTCAGTTTCGATTTTCTGCTAGCTTTCGATTCAGCCTGCTTGTTCTATCACGCTCTCTTCTCCTAAATACGTAGCTTTATATCACATCCCTATTCAGAGAATTTTTAATTTCGGTTCTTTGCGTACCTTAGGAGACATTCCGTTCTGTAGTTAGCTGTGCTTTAGCCATCGTTCATGCGATGCGTCGGTTATCAGGTAACCTGTGCATGAGCACTGATGAGAAGGTTGCTCATCTAAAAAGCGATAAAGCAGTTTTAGATTAACGCACTATAAAGATAATCCTTACCTCTTTCCAGATCGTTGCAATGAAAAACCATCAAACATGTGTCCATTCCGCACAAAACTTAGAATTTTCAGATGGGTTTCACAGAAAATAACATGAATCGTGTATCGGACCTTGTTGTATTTTTCTTAGTTTCTTTTTGGCTCCCCACGATTTTTTTAAAAATATTTTTGGGGAGCCGAAGCTCCTTTCCTTTGCAACCGTACACTGTTGCCAGGCCGGAAGGCACTGATAAGACGTGGCCACGTTCGTAGCCGGTAATATTTTACTAGCTCAGACGGCGCAACAATGCCAACTGGCAGTGACACTGGCGCTCCGCACGATTTGAATTTGAATAGTGCAAAGTATATTCAAAAATGTGCAGAGTTGTCTGCATTCTCGTCCCTGCAGAAATCCATCTGCGAATAACTGCAGAATAAATTGCATTTTAGCGTAGATATTTTTGTGCAGAGTACTCTACAGTTTCAAAAGTGAAGAGTGAAATGAGAGAGTAAGACAGTTAGGCCGTTGGAAATCGAACGCAGCATTTGATCGCTACAACAGAAACCTTCCAGGGGCAAAGCCAGGGGTGGCTAAAGCCCTGGGGCTTTAGGAGAAGGCTGTTTATCCCCCCCCCAATTTTTTTTTCCTTTATTTTAAGTCAGAAAACAGTGTAAGAAAAATCCCCCCTCCCATGTACATATACAATATGTAAGTTTCGACCCTGGTTCTGCACACTAATGGGCAAAAAATGACCCCTCGTGATTGATTCGCTCTGTCTAAGTATGTGTTTCTTCTGTCTTAGTTCTGGAAGGACTGTCTCCAAAGACCAGAGAGCGTTGTAAACGAATTATGAAAGCGGTGTTCAATTCGCCGGTCAAGGCCCGGGTCCCTTCTTTCTCTCTCTAAGTGGACCAGAGAATCCGCGCGGGTTTCAGTTGTGACGGCCGTGAGAGTATGTACAGAGTTGTAACGTTTGATGGATGTACAGGGTTGTGACGTTAATATGTATGTATAGAGTGGTGACGTTGATGTTGATGCCTTGTACCGGATTAACGACACTATAGTGTAAGTGAGCTGTACATACTTTGGTAGCAGTTTTTGTTTATGTTGCTGGGACAAACTTCGACTGTACGTACGCGCAAAGAGTAATAAACGATGTAAACTAAATCCCTCTTTGGACATTAGCCGTGCGCAGACCAATCATTATACCGTAGTAGTGTAGCGTAGCGAAACGGATACGGTATTTGAGTTTTTTTCGCTTTAAAAATTTCAGAGTCCGAAAAAATGAAATTTTCGATTTTAAACAAAAAAATAGATGTCACCATGAGATTCAGCGTGTATTTTTACATATGTTTCAGTATCTAAATTTTAAGTTTAGCAACAGTGAGTTTAGTCATACTGTGGAAGGCACTGGGTTCTATATCAGACGAAGAAAGAGAGCTAGGGCAAAACGGACTTCAAATTCGTTCCTTTCTATCAAAACTACATCTACATGTAAATTTTCAACAATCTCATTCAATTCTTTGCTTCCTCATGGCCCGCAAAATGGCCATTTTGGCCCGCTTTCTCGTGCAGTGACAATTAACATGCATTTTGCGAGAAAGTCAACTTAGCTACAGGGTGTGCCAAAAAAAAACAACCCAGCAGATTTTTCGCTGTAGCAACCGCAAATCTCAACAGATTTCAATGAATCCTTGTTTAAATGAAAGATAAATAAATTCTTGAAAGATTGATGTAACGCTTATTAATGTACTCTGCTTTCTTCCTGAGATATTTGTCCTCAAAGT
This sequence comes from Sabatieria punctata, assembly GCA_030248155.1. Classification (NCBI taxonomy): domain Eukaryota; kingdom Metazoa; phylum Nematoda; class Chromadorea; order Araeolaimida; family Comesomatidae; genus Sabatieria; species Sabatieria punctata. Next base: position 2,083 of record JASANB010002818.1, on the reverse strand, counting down.
CAAAACAGAGATTTTGGCAGTGAACAAGAGGGATTTTTGACTAATGCGCTGCACTTCATAATAAAACGGATTCCTGCTACTGCGGAGGGCTAATGGAGGCTTTACTGGTGACACATAAACTCGGTTCACTTCAACAGTAAAGTGTCATTAGCCCCAGCAGTAGGAATCTGCTTTATTATGAAGTGCACCAGAATCGCTCTTGTTCTTCGCCAAAATCTGCTTCGACTTTGAAGGCAAATATCTCAAGAACTAAGCAGTGGATCTCAATAAAAAGTGCACCAATCTTTGAAAAATTTATCAATCTTTCATTCAAAAAAGGATTCATTCAAATCGGTTAAGATTCATGGCTGCAAAAGTAAAAAATCTGCTGAGTTGTGTTTATCACTCTTGTTCACTGCCAAAATCTCAGTTTTGACTTTGAGGGCAAATATCTCAGGAACTAAGCAGGCTATCTTAATAAACTTACATCAATCTTTCAAGAATTTATTTGTCTTTCATTTAAAAAAGGATTCATTCAAATCGGTTGAGATTTGCGGTTGCTACAGCAAAAAATCTGCTGGGTTGTTTTTTTTTGGCACACCCTGTATAAGGGAACGAGGTCAAGCAACTTTTTTTCCCCGATCCGGCTGGTGTCGAAATATGTCAAAATAGATACCAAACGAACACCAACGGTGCATGTTCGAACATCGTGGACCCCCTAGAACCTGAGCTGTACCCCCTCAAAGTTGGGTCACCAGCCACTTTTTGACCAATTTTTTGTGTCTGACAGTCTCAACTCAAACGATCACCATTCTCTCATTTCTCTAGATACTGTAGAGATGCACTTCAATTCTGCATTATTATTGTTACTGTCATTATCTCTTGTACTGTATTGTATTGTGTGGCGTGTGTTTTAATACCTATCCTCGTTGTTCGTTTCTCTAACTCGCTAAAATAAACACTTTACTGGTTCGCTCTTAGTCGGTTGCTGTTACCGCATCAACAGTTGATTAGAAGTCCAAAAGTCCAAAGATGACCCATAAAGAAGAGCGACCAACGTTTAAGCCGCTAAAAGGTGAAGAGAACTACCCACTGTGGTCATCACACATGAAAGACTATTTCGCTGCACACGACCAGTGGGACATTATTCAAGAAATTGAGATTGAACCTCCTGAACCTGATCCTTTACCAGCAGAACCGACTGTGGCACAGAGAAAGGAGTTCGATGCTAAACAGAAGGAGAGAAAGGACTTTCGTCTGCGCGCTGCCAAGGCTAAGTTTTTCATCAATCAGATGGTCGAGGAGAACATACAGTACCTGATTGTCAAGCCAGAAGTTGACACTGCCAAAAGGGCGTGGGACATTTTGCGTGAACAGTTTCAGAAAGACACTGTTGCAAATCGAATGCAGTTGATGTCGCGATTGTTCCAGCTGAGGCAGAAGGAAGGACAGTCAATCGGTGACTACTTCAAGGAGTTCGATGACTTGTCAGGTCGACTTAAAGCTTTGAATTATGTTCTTCCTGATGGTACCGACCCAGTGATTTTGATGAACGGATTGCTGCCCAAATTTGAGAACATTAGATTGTTCTACCAGAACCAGGGAGCGGTTACTGTACCGGTGTTACTTGAAGCGCTGCGGCAACACGAGGAAAGTCACTCAGATCAGTCAAGTCAGAAGGGTGAGTCCCTGTTGACAGCATCTAGAAAGCCGGGCAACCAGAACCGAGGTGCCAGTCAGTCGTCGAATGGAAATTGCTACAATTGCGGCGAGAAAGGACATATTGCGAGAAACTGTTGTTCAAAACCGAAATACAGTGATGATTCACAAAGCAACAGAGGAAACTACAGAGGCAGAGGTCAAGTGTACGGCAGAGGCAGAGGCAGAGGTCAAGGCAACTACAGAGGCAACAATTACAGAGGCAATTACAATCGAGTCGCTAATTTAGTCAGTGCGGGCAAGAGTGGAATGCCATTGTCAGACTGGTCAGTAAATGATGACGGAGACAGCTGGAACTGTACTACATTTCACTCACTTGGAACAATGGCCGACCATTGCAATGCCGTGAAGAATCAATCAGAACGAATTTTTCTCATGGTCACAG
>JASANB010002817.1:0-80967 GCA_030248155.1 Sabatieria punctata | reverse complement strand
AAGTTGAATTGAATGAGCCACCCTAAACTATACAGTAGATGATCGATTTTCGTTTGAGCTTTTGTTATGCGCCCCCGCGAGCTATCCAGCTAGATGAAAGGCGGCGTTGGCTAAATGGACTCCGGACACCTATAAATCATGCTATGGAATTAACACACAAACAAGAGAAAATCTATAGCTCCTTTCCTGATACTTATGTTGTTGACGTTTGGCACTCGTTCTTTGTGTCTGTTGTTTCTGGGCTGTTCGTCAAACTTTTTTCGGCCTTAAATAAACGCTACGTCTCGTCACTGCACACCCATAACTCATACGTACATGCAATCAGTTAGATCTGTACAGCACTAGGCTAGAAATCTGTTAATTTCTTTGGCCACCACATTTACAAATCAGTAGCACAGTCGTCTTGCCCATGCTGTGTTAATGACTCGTGTTGTTGGAGTAACTTCATCGATTGGAACGACTGAAAGAAAGAATGTGCTAGACTAGAGGGACCAGGTGCTCATTGCCTTACCTCTCCACAAACAAGGCACCCGTAGTGTTTCTTGTGCGTCTGATGATCGGTTAGATCTTTTACGCTTTGAAATGGGAGACCACAGACAATGCAGGTGAAGTCGTCACCTAAACCCTAACATAAGCACCGCCTGAATTTCAAATCTGTACCGCTCGCTCGTACGAACACTGACAAAATTTGTTAAAATGCAATAAATGCGTTCTAATCGCAGAAACAGTCTGTCATACGGTGGTTGGTATTTGTATGAGGTTACAGATGCAATAGAGGAAGTACGTACTGAACGAGCGCTGAAATTTCTGAATTGTGCCCATTTATCAGAACCCGAAAGACATTTCCGTTAAGCCTAGAACTTTATTCAGCCCAGGCCTGATTTTCATAATGTACGCAGTAATGTCGAGTTTCGGATGTGGCAGTTTTGCAAGACAATTATTTTACCTGTCGTAGGCTTTTGTTCTTGAACTTATAAACAGTACGTATGGTTACCACTGGATTTAGTGTAGTAAAACAGTACGTGAAGGTTGAAAACTGGTCAGAAGATACTCAAACTTCAGACGTAGTTCTCAATTGCAGACAGTTGAGTTGTTTTTTGTTTTAAACGGTCGGCAGTATATTAATGCAGCGGGCCTGCTATTGAAGTCATTGTGTGAGAATAGGTGAGGTGAGGATGAGACCGTACTGTACCGTACCGGGCGAATAGCTCTCTTCCACGTCAACGCTGTCGCTGTCACTGTCGTCACGCTCAACGTCTGGCTGATCGGCGACGTCGCAAAATGCGGCGTGCCAAAGAAACGGTGGAATGTTCTTGCGCGGCACCAAGTCAACCTGCACTTTGTCACATCGTCCTTGTGACTCGAGTTCCTGGTAGAACTTGAGAGCGTTGTGGTCCAATGCGAAGTAGCACCCTTCTTTTGCAAACACCTGAAAGCTATCCTGTTAAATGCGCACGGCTTCAGCGAGTGAGAAAAGCCCTCAGTCAGTAGAACCTGCAATTTATGCATAATTTAAGTGATTGATTCGAACCCGAGCCCTTTTTGCGAAGCATCAGCAGCAACGTTAATTGCTGCTACTGCCTGCAGAGAGATAAGGGTGAAAATGGCAGTTAACGGGTTAGCATTGCATGTGAAAGGGTTCAAACGGCGCCATTAACCCAAGTGCACTTTGGGACACCAGTTAGCTCGGCTAATTGCTTCCTGAGGTATTGAGTGAGATGGAGACAAATTGCCTTCAAAGTGATCAAAGAGTCAACTGTCCTGTCAATCGACATACATGTACCTGGAGTTTGGGCTTCTGCTGGTTTTCGGTTTTGTGGGCAGGACACTCGATGGCGTAGATGCTGTGAATGGTGGAGGGCAGGAGGTGCATGGCAGATTGACTCAGCTGCACTCATGCACAACGTACGGGGCCTCTAAATTCAATCAGTTGGCAAGTCATGAGAAGTGCCAATTATCAAGTTAAGAGGCGGCAGTAGCGTCTTGGAGGTGCACTAGGGGGCGCGGTCTGGTGCCGTTAAATCAGCCTAAACGGACGGAGCGAAATTGGATTTGAGCTGTTAAGCAGAAAGTCAAGTTTGTTAGATCGGCTTCCCCAGCGACCGGACTGACATTATTTCTGCGCTCAAAAAATCTACAGGCCATCGCGTCAGCTATCAGCGGGGCGGCGACCGTTAATTTGCATCTAATTTTTTTTCAATTTCCAATTCGAACACGGATTGGGAGACCATTTGGTAAGAATCATTTTCGACAAATTGCCCGGCTCGACTCGGAGGCGCTTGTTTCTATGGAGCAGGCGAGTGCAGCCTCTGCGAGCAGGTAGCGCTTAGGCTGTTCAATAAGGGGCGGGCGAACCTACCTGAAACGTCGATTCGTTAATCTGTCTAATGACAGCTCGCTGCTGACAGCCGACCAGCCGCTCCGAAACGTCGATAGTCAATTAACAGACCGGATTCGTGGCCCCTCCGACCGCGCACCTGGCTGGCCCACCAATTTGCGCAATAATAATGAGCAAAAGTGCAACGCCTACTAACGCTGACTTTAGGTAAATGTTAGGTAAATGCCGAAGTCTACGGTTTTTGGATAGTTACAAGCAAGAAATACACTAACAGACTTGCCTATAGACTCACGGGTGTGTGCTTACAAACGAAAAGTCAATATGATTTTAATAAAATCTCACTCTCAAATTAGTGCTGCGAAGGCTCAGATTTTCGTCGACAGGCTCAGAAGAGCGCGCTAATCGGCAGAGGGTTGGGAGAGCCTCGCCGATGCCAGATAGCAGTGGCGTGGCGTTGGGAAATTAATTAAAATTTCCAGAGCGTTCGTCTCGCATGTCGCCTCGTCCCCAGATTCTATTTAAGTGTGGTGCGCCGTCACTTAATGGCCCTTCAAGCTGTTTGTTCACACACCATTAAAGCTCCGTTACTTAGAACGCCCTCGATCGACGTTTATTTGCTAAAACCAACACGCAACAATCAGATCATTGCACCGTATGCTCAATGCCGAACCCGGCCGCTACGAGAGTGCCACCTTTGCCATCGGTGGTGCTCACGGTTTCTTGGTCAGAGTCATTCAGAAAGTTTTCTTTGTCACGAAACAGGTGATAGCAACCCTTGGCAATGTCGAAGAAGACAAGTCGGACCACCATCCAGACACACGCGCTGACCGCAATTCCGATGGCCAGTCTGTCGAGTCTGCCTTTCGATTCGGTCACAATCCACTGAGGCACCAACGAATGCTTGACTAACTGATACGGCCGGGCCACTCTCGCCCAATCCTTGCGCGCGATCACCAGCATAGTGCAAATGCCAACGAAAAGTATCAGTAGAAAAGCAATTTCACATAACTGAAAAATGGAAATGATATTTTAAGCGCTAGGTAAGGTACCGAAAAGTTACACTGAATTAAAAAAATGCGACGTACCTGCATAATAATGTAAGGTAGAAGTAAACGTCGGTTTTTTCTCCAAAGAGAAACGAATAGCAGAATACAACTGAGGCCCATCACTGCGTTGAGTACAAACCAAAAAACCAAAATTGCTTGGAATGTCTGAACGAAAGTGGCCGTGCGTTCTCCGTAACTGTTGGACTGCAGAGAATACAAATTGGCACCGCAGAAATACCCAACTAAAAGTACCTGTATTACTTTAATAAGGTCACCACTTTTGGTCTGTTGTGCTGAAAATTACTCGAACTTGCATTGTTGTATACTATACGAGTATGCATTGTTTACTCTGCTGCTCATACTGTAGGCTTGAATGTTACCACAACAATTACAATTTTTGTTTAGTGATGCAAGTACAGCTCGAAAAGGCGAAGGAAAAATATTCTAAACTCTTGACGATAGTGACCAAATTGTACAACAAGAAGAAAGATCATTTTCGCGCCGGGTATTTGATATACGTATTGATACCCTTCCGTGAAATAGATGCAATACGTAAGCACACAGACACAACCAGTACTAATAAAGGCAGACTTATTATACGTATGGAGGATGACTGTCTAGAATAGTAGCCTAGTGTTTGTAGACAATGCACGATTTATTACCTGGAAGTATAGCAAGAAAAGATAGAATCCCAGTTACTAGCGTGCCAACTTTGACGTGACAACAGCAACATCGGTAATTGGAGCTATTTTCGTTGAAATTGGTCTTTATAATGGAGGTGGAGCTGTCACTTTTCTTTTTCATTACTGAATGAAAGAAAAGCTGATGAGCAACGAAATAACCAGTTCCACCTAGACGCAAGCCAACACTGAAAATTTATGATACGCGTGTAAAGGCGCAACGGGTACAAGGTAGGCCTTTAATTTTTGTTAGAGGAAGTGACATTCCAGTTTTTGGCGTCTTAGGGCAGTATAAATTTTGATTACTAACCGGTTGTGTTCAAGAACTACGTACATTGTACGTACGGAAGTTGACCAAAACACGGTTGTCCTAAACTCTACTGCATAACTGGTGCGCAGGTCCACCATCGCATTACATTTATTCGCCGCTAAATAGTCAAAAAGCATCAAAAGGTTCGCATTCAAGTGGCGTTTATCAATGTAAAATAGATAGATGCATACTGTACATGTAGCAGGGGGTCTGGCCCACCCGACTTAGGCCAGAACCCCCATGGGGACGTCCCACCCGGAGGCGATTTTTCCGACCTTCCTCCGAGCTCCGACTAAGTAATTTTTTGAGCAAGTTTTGCGATTTTTTACAATTTCAGGCACAAAATTGCCAAGATCACTTGTAATAAAACAACACTTGTATTTGAGCCCAAATTAGCGATGTTTGAGCGTTTTTTTTAATGCCACCCCTTCCTAGAATTTGGGCTCAGGCCGGCCAGAACCCGTTCGGCGGATGACCTGTTACATGCATGGATAGATGCTACACCAAACTAAACAAAAAGTTCTAGCGTTTCCTGATACAAACACAGTGCGTGTCTAGACTCTAAAAACTTTATCTGCAAAAGCCTATCTGAATTAGTAAGCTTTCAGTCTGTTTTCGAAAAGGGCGCTTTTAGCGAACGGTAGCATACCAGCATTTCCACTATGAAAATAACACCTCTGATGCTTGTGATTGGCTCGATTTGTGTTCAGACAACTGGCAAAGTGTATGGCGGAGTTAAACGAGGTAATGTGCCATACATTATGATTAGATTAGATTAGATATAAATTGTTTCTGCACAAGAAAGTGGGCCAAAATCCTTCATTTCGTGGGACACGAAACATTTCAAAGTTGCTTGACCAATGAGATTATGATTTCGTTATGTATTTTGGCATGAAATGTAAGAATTTCAAGTCCAGTTTTGCCTGTCTTGCTTGGCAGTCGAGATACGCACAAAATCTTTTTACTTCATTTTTTGCCTAATTTCAATAGAATGATTGTCAGTCGCTTTTTAGTCGATTTGGTTAAGAGTTGTCTTCCGAATTTATGCAAAAACAAGCATGAAAACATCGTCTGATGTTTTAACGTGTAAATTAAGAGTCAGTCTCTGAGCTGATCGAGTTTTGGCCCTTTGCCCTATTCAGACCCAAAATTGAAACTTTGGCCTAGAGAGCTGTAAGTTGATACACTAATACATATCGATAGGTTATGTAACCACCGCAAAGGATTTCCCGATTTGCCGCTCCAGTCCCGAGATACAGCCGTCTGAAAATCGGCTCGCTTAACTATGGGACAAAAATTTCGAACTTGAATTTCTTTCCTGCTAAAAACAGTTGGGACCTAGAATTTGGGGGTTTTACGTAACTTTTAGAGTACTTTAAGAATTTTTGGTCGGTTTTCGATTTTGACGAAAAAAACTTTTTTTTCAATCCCCTACCCGCCCCCCTAGCTCGTCTGCAACCCCCCCTATGTGGGTTTTTTTATTTCAGATTATTGTAGCGCCATTTGTTAGCTACAGATTGGTGCCAAGCACGAAAGCCCACGGCCCGGGGTTTTGGAGTAAATTGACTTCAAATGGCTGAAAATCGCATTTTTTCCAGTTTTACTGTGGGACAAAATTCCGAACTTGAATTTCTTTCCTACTAAAAACAGTTGGAGCCTAGAATTTGGGGGTTTTACGTAACTTTTAGAGTACTTTAAGAATTTTTGGTCGGTTTTCGATTTTGATGAAAAAAAATTTTTTCGACCCCCTTCCCGTCCCCCTAGCTCGTCTGGAACCCCCCCCCCTATGTGGGTTTTTTTATTTCAGATTACTGTAGCGCCATTTGTTAGCTACAGATTGGTGCCAAGCACGATAACCCACGGCCCGGGGTTTTGGAGTAAATTGACTCCAAATAGCTGAAAATCGAAATTCAACTTCGAAATTTTGCCCCATAGTAAAACTGAAAAAATGCCATTTTCAGCTATTTGGAGTCAATTAACTCCAAAACCCCGGGCCGTGGGCTATCGTGCTTGGCACCAATCTTTAGCTAACAAATGGCGCTACAGTAATCTGAAATAAAAAGACCCACATAGCGGGGTTCCAGACGAGGTAGGGGGGCTGGGAGGGGGTTGAAAAATTTTTTTTCGTCAAAATCGAAAACCGACCAAAAATTCTTAAAGTACTCTAAAAGTTACGTAAAACCCCCAAATTCTAGGTCCGAACTGTTTTTAGCTGGAAAGAAATTCAAGTTCGAAATTTTGCCCCATAGTAAAACTGAAAAAATGCCATTTTCAGCTATTTGGAGTCAATTAACTCCAAAACCCCGGGCCGTGGGCTATCGTGCTTGGCACCAATCTTTAGCTAACAAATGGCGCTACAGTAATCTGAAATAAAAAAAACCCACATAGGGGGGTTCCAGACGAGCTAGGGGGGCTGGGAGGGGGTTGAAAAATTTTTTTTCGTCAAAATCGAAAACCGACCAAAAATTCTTAAAGTACTCTAAAAGTTACGTAAAACCCCCAAATTCTAGGTCCGAACTGTTTTTAGCTGGAAAGAAATTCAAGTTCGAAATTTTGTCCCATAGTAAAACTGGAAAAAAATGCGATTTTCAGCCATTTGAAGTCAATTTACTGCAAAACCCCGGGCAGTGGGTTATCGTGCTTGGCACCAATCTGTAGCTAACAAATGGCGCGATAGTACTCTGAAATAAAAAAAACCCACATAGGGGGGTTCCAGACGAGCTAGGGGGCGGGAAGGGGGTCGAAAAAAATTTTTTTCGTCAAAATCGAAAACCGACCCAAAATTCTTAAAGTGCTCTAAAAGTTACGTAAAATCCCCAAATTCTAGGTCCCAACTATTTTTAGCAGGAAAGAAATTCAAGTTCGAGATTTTTGTCCCATGGTTAAGCGAGCCGATTTTCAGACGGCTGTATCTCGGGACTGGAGCGTCAAATCGGGAAATCCTTTGCGGTGGTTACATAACCTATCGATATGTATTAGTGTACCAACTTACAGCACTCTAGGCCAAAGTTTCAATTTTGGGTCTGAATACTGAAACTCGATCTGACCAGAGAACGACTCTTAAAGCTGTTATTGATTTCATCATCCAACCACTAAAAATCTATGTGTTGACCGATGTATTTATTTAACACATATGCGTGGCGGCTCAGCTTACTGGAAACTCAGAGGAATTTTAGCTTTTTTATTCTGACCTCATTTTTAAACCGTTTTTGGGGCATGTCGGTCTTTCACAAGGTCGCAAAACAATGGGAATGCTCCAAAAGATCAAATGAATTAACTGAAGTAATAGTACTATGTATTGAAACGGGAGAGCACTTTACTTGCAAAAGAAACAATGACAAAGGAATGCAAAGGGATTAGTATAAATATCTTTCATCACTCCCCCTCAGACGGGCGTCGAGCCATGGGCACATCCGAGCCTGACGACCGTCTGGAGTCATGAACGACAGGAGAGCGAGAGTCAGGAGAGCTTTGATCGAAAGGGAAACTAACAACGTTGACAGCACAGTCGGTCCGGCCAAAAGAATTGGGAGTGATATCGAACCGAACTGCCTCGCCAGGGAACAGCTGTGGGGTCGACTGAGAGAAGTGAGGAGAAAGAAGAGAAGAGGCGTGGACGAAGTAGTCTTGATTGTTGTCGAAGCACGTCACGAAACCATAGCCATAGGCGGGATTGAACCATCTGACCGCACCCAACGCCGGAGAGGTTGAAGAAACGACAGGAGAACGACGATGGTTGGTGAACTGAGAACTTGGGCTGGGAGGACGCGGTGATTCGGTCACGAGGCGACGGACGGCCGGCTGAACTGGAGACACAGGGGTTGACTTGGCGGGTACTGGCTGTGAACGACAGGCGTTGGCAAGATGACCGGGACGCCCACATTTGAAGCAAACAGGAGGGGTTGAACGTTGTCTGGGGGCCTTGAGTCCAGTGACTGGGGAATCGTGAGAACCATCCTGCCCAGGGAGGTGGAGAGAACTGTTGACCGCTTGCTCGGTGTTGTAGTATCTGACTGCCTCTGTAGCAACCGAGTGGATGTCGTGAGGATGAGCCGGGTCAGAAAGGTGATGAATCAGGTGCTTCTTGATGTGGTGAGGAAGTTGATTGACATAGAGGGCGGAGACGAGGGTGTCGGCATCGGGGAGACGAGAGAACTGCTGTTTGAAATGGTGGGAATACTTGATCACGTCAGAATTTGGTCTCGGCACCAGATGAAACGGGAGAGCACTTTACTTGCAAAAGAAACAATGACAAAGGAATGCAAAGGGATTAGTATAAATATCTTTCAGTATATAGAATGCTAATAAATCCGGTTTATGAGCAAGCTCATAAGAAAAAGTTATATCCAAGTAAAATTAGTATAAAGGTGGGGTTCAGAACAAAAATCTCAACAACCTGTTCAGTTGCGTTCATACTAAAGAGTTATGCGTCAAAAAACCAGCAAAATCGATGATAGAAGCCGGACAAAATGCAAAAAAACCAAAAGACCTCAGAAGAAAATTTCACGCCGGGTGGCAATGTAAACTATATCGATAGAAAGCTCTCAGTCTGCTCTACAAATCTCTAAAGACATGTTGAAATTTCCTCCTCAGTTGTCCGAAATTTGCATGTTTTTCATGAGGTATAATTATAATTGAGTTAGGTATCGTTTGGGTATGTGCCGCCAAGATTAGAGCAAGTACGTATATGGGCAGCAGGCGTCAAAACCTGTCGAAAAATCGGTCAGAAAATGCACCATTTTCGACCCAATCTTTGGACTAACGCCGTTCTGGCGTGAACAGGCAGAACGATGCGGCTTACCTGGCTGATTGCCCATGCAATTCTGCATCTAGTGCGCTATTAATCAGCCCTCTAGCTTAAAGGGCGCCAGAACGGCGCAGACTTTTGTCAGGTGTTACATCGGTGATGCTTTTGAAAGCAGAAAAAAATTAAATTTGACATTAAAGGCGGGAGTTATTGTGTTTGAAATCTCGCCACAAACTGCATCGAACGGTTGGAGGCCCATTTCTGTGCGACTACTCGTTCAAAAAGTATAAAGTGGCGCCAGTCCGTCGTGCGACCATCTGGTTTAAACCAATTTTAAAATTTTTCATGCCCGACAATAAGGCCCTCTTTCTCGTGCCGAGGAGACAATTAACGCGTTCAAAAGGTCATAAAGCAATTTTGGATTTAGGAAATTACATTGCTTAAAGCTACAATTTAGCTAAACGTTGTTTCTATTAAACTGTTTAGAGTGCGCTGCCGCCGACGAACAAGTTTTGCGGTCGCATGTTTACTACTGTGGCACTCGTCTGCGTAAAGCGGGAAGACCACCGATCACCTCATTCCATGCAGAGCTATGCGATCTAAGAAAATTCCGCAACCGGCGAGGAAAGCTGACTAAAACGTACTGCCGGTACTACTGCACAACCAGCTATTCAGGAGGAAACCGCATGCGTGTCGATAAATTTAAGTGTCAAGGCTAATAATACTAACTCTCTATAATGATCGCACCACGTGAACATACATACGTAGTACCAAAAAATAGTTACCTACTGAATGCTGTTTTCTTGTACTGGATAGACTCTCTCAAACTTTGATGTTCGAAACATCAGATTAAAATTTCTTGCATACCTGTTTGTTCCGTGCAGTTAAAGTTTGTTCAAGTCAAGCAGCATTTCTTGCGAATCACTTTTTAGGCACTACTAAAACCCTAGTTCAGTAGGGGAAACCAAAAGAGCAATGCGAGCCTCACGACGAAAGTTACAGTGGAACTAGTGCGTTGCGGTGCAGTGAATTTCCACAATCGAACATACATTGTATGTTGCAGTTAGGGATGGGCCCGGTGTAAAAATACCGTATACCGTATAGCATTATCGATACCGTATAATATCGTATAATACCGTATGATACCGTATAGTCTGCTCCAATAAGCGAGAAACGCTTAGTTAAGTTGGAATATGCAGAAATCGTGAAGATTAATATAAATTCTATTATATGACCTATAAGAGCCAGTCTCTGATTCTATCAATGACCCTTAACCCCTATATTGTACCAAGTTTAAAATCGAACTTTGGCGTGGAGTGCTGTGCGTTGGTGCATTGATAAACATTGGTGAGTTACGTTAAACCTGCAAAGGGCTTATGAATTTGACGCTCCATTCTCAAGAAAGAAAGCCCTAAAATCGGCTGGCTTTAACTATGCACTAATTACTAGTGTACTACTTAGGAAAGCGGACAGTATAAGACATTCTTAACCTTTTGTTTATTAAGGCAAAAACGGCTTTACACCTAGTACGTAGTCATCGGTCAATCTTTTCGATTTTTTCAGGTCAGTTTTTCAGTTCAACAGCGAAGTTTTTTTCGACTTTTATACTGTAGGTCCTAATTAGTATTGGGTATTGGGGCATAAAAAACTCAATACCCAATACCCAATTGGCTGCTCTATCAGCAAACCGCTTTGCACTGGAGCTTCTCTTTTGTCTGTTCTTACTAACAACTTGTGCAATAAACCATTGTCTCTAGAATTATTGGACGTTTTTCTACTCACTGTTATGCTTAGCTCGACGCCAACGTGAGAGATTCATTTGTTTTCGCTTCATGCGAAAAATTTGAGAGCAAGCCATCAACACGAAACAGAATCGACCTTGCAATTAAATTTACTTCCAATTAAAATGAAACAGCCAATTAGGAGACATCACAAGTTTTGATTGCACCAGGATTCAGTTACACAATGAACAAGGAGACGAGAACAACCAGTAAGAGAGTGAGAGAGAGAGAAGTCAGTGGGAATGGGAGATGTCAGCCCGAATGTTCAGTCTAGTCAGGCATCTACGTTTCTTTGCGCCCTCTCGAGCAGCAGCACCCACTACCTTGTGTCTAGACACCGAGCCACAGCGAGAGCAAAACGCCTGAATGCACTGCTTTGAGCATAGACCGACACAGATGTCCTAGCAAAGCTTACCTTCTTGTCCATTTCATACTCAGATAGTATTTGTTCCTTTTCACTGCGACTGTCACCGCTATCTCCAGTTGTTGCCTCTAATCGATAGTTTAACTGAGTGATGCCGCCATCCTATCGTGAACACAGTACGTACGTGGCAGTTAGCGTCTGTATGTAAGTACATACACACTAATGTACCTCTTGTTTTCCGAATTCGTAAGCCGTCTCTACAGTCTGATCAGATGTCATCTTTCGGTCTCTGTATCGAGTTGCGGTCAGCTTGTTGGCTTCGGCATCTTCATCAGTGATGAGGGGTCGGTCTCGCAACAGACCACTCTCTGCTGAAACAGATCTGTGCTTTCGTTCCGTAACCAGTGTGGTTGGCGGCGCGTCCAGATGCTTCACAACGATTGGTCGTCCCGTGCCAGTTTGCTTGACGGCTGCTTCTGATTCAGATTCAATGCTCTGCAATGCAGCTACAACAATATGCTGTCACAAACACTCCCACTCACTATTTCGTCTTGCTGTTCTAATTTTCGATCGAGACTTTGTTCTTTGGCTGGTGGGGGCGCGACGAGAGTACTTTTCTTCGCACTTTGCCATGACCTCGAGAGGGCGACTGGTTGCATCGCCCTAACCGCAGACTCTGAGGTTACCGGTCTGTAGTCAGTTTTGGGTATCTGTCTTGCCACTTTCTTTAAATCCAACGCCATCTATAAAATACTCAAATTTCAGTATCGTACTACAAATTTACATACTGTATACGTGATGCATGCCTATAGTACGTATGGGACCAGCCAGTATTTACGGTAACTCACTATTTCATTATTCTGTTCATATTTCCGATCGAGGCTTTCTCCTGGACGAGCGAGCACAGCACTTTCCATCTGCCTTTGCCGGTTGGTTCTCAGTTCCGACGACCTTGACCTGCCGATTGGTTGCACTTGCACCGTCCTGGCGGCAGACTCGAGGGCCTCCGGCTTGTAGTCAGTCTTGCGAATGCGCCTTGCCACTTTTTTCAAATCCAGCTGTCGCGGCGTCATCTACAAAAGGGGCCCTCAAACTACAACATAGAAAATGATTTCAGACGCATACCACAATTTCGTTTTGCTGTGCTGTTGCACGTCCGGACTTGTTGACCGTTCCTCTGTCCACCTCATTTGACTGACTCCACTGTGCTGACATCAGATTCAAGTAAGGTGGCCCCAGTGTTACCTCTGGCTGCGAAAGTCTACGTCTCTGTCGTTCTATTGACTTGACATTTTTTGGTTCATTGTCTATTTCTGATTCCGATTCAATGGTCTGTAAATAGAACACATACTGTGTACAATGCCCACAAACACTCCCACTCACTATCTCATCGTCCTGTTCAGATTTCCTATCCTGACTAGGCACTTTGGCTGGTGCAGGAGGCGTGACCGTAGTGTTCTTCGTATATTGCCAGCTGTATGTCCGTTGTGACGACCCCAACACGTCGATTGGTTCCATCGTCGTCACGGCTGCCTCTGGGGCTACCGGCTTGTAGTCAGTTTTGCGAATTTGTCTTGCAACCGTTTTCATATCCACGGCTGCCTCTGGGGCTACTGGCTTGTAGTCAGTTTTCCGGATTTGCTTTGCAACCTTTTTCATATCCACGGTTGCCTCTGGAGCTACCGGCTTGTAGTCAGTTTTCCAGATTTGCCTTGCAACCTTTTTCATGTCCACGGCTGCCTCTGGAGCTACCGGCTTGTAGTCAGTTTTCCGGACTTGCCTTGCAACCTTTTTCATGTCCACGGCTGCCTCTGGAGCTACCGGCTTGTAGTCAGTTTTCCGGATTTGCTTTGCAACCTTTTTCATGTCCACGGCTGCCTCTGGAGCTACCGGATTGTAGTCAGTTTTCCGGATTTGCCTTGCAACCTTTTTCATATCCACGGCTGCCTCTGGAGCTACCGGCTTGTAGTCAGTTTTGCGGATTTGCCTTGTAACCTTTTTCATATCCACTTGTGGTGTCATCTATAAAATAGCTATCATCTCCTGAAACACTGTAGACAACATATTTCAGATACATACTACAGTTTCGTCGCGCTGTGCTATTCCACGTCCCGACTTTCTAATCCTTGCTCCAGCTATTAGCTCATGAGATCGACTCAACTTTCCTGACATCAAATAGGGTTTGGGCGTTGCTTGCGGTTGCGACGGTCTACTGCTCTGTTGTTCAAACGGCTTGTCTTTTGTTGGTTCTTTGGTACCTCTCTGGCTCGTTCTATAAACTTGCCATCTGGTGAGATCTCGTTTGTTGGTTTGCTGGTCTTTTCCGTATGGCGCCCACTTTCCTGGCAAATCTTCTGCAGAGCGTTCCCTCACTAGTCTGCTAGTCGACCTGCGTTCAGTTCGCTGCATCTGTTTCTGCTGATCGTTTGCTACAGGCACCAGGGATTGAAGGTCTACCTTTGACTCCAATTTGACAGACTAAATTACATCTCTATGTACATAAGCTGTACAAGTGGATCTGTAGGAGAAAGGTAAAGTTAAAGGTAAAGGATCTACAGTCTGTGAAACGGCTTGAAGAAAGTCTACATTGTGATAGAGACAATTCGAAACAATTCATACCTCAACAGACTGTTCAGCAATGACGGTCCGTCCATACTCATCCAGCTGCACATCAATTGGTCGGTCTGCTTTTGGAGAAGGCAGAGCTTGGATTTCTTTTCTGGCAGCTGGTCTTGGTACTGCCTTTAATGGAGTGCGTCCCTCTGGCTTCCTCTCAGCAGCAGTTTGCATGGCACTCAACCGCATCTCATCCCTGGTCCATAACTTTTCTTCAGAGGTGGTCGGCGTGACAGGAATGGCAGGGGACGGCAGAGTTGGAGTGAGTTGGTCTCGCGAGTACTCGGCGCTCACTCTGTCTGGCCTCAGCGGTGACCGTCTGTAGACATCGCTTATTCGCTGTCTTTGCCTCTCTGTAATTAATCTACGACCACCGGCTGTTCCACTGCCATTCCTTTCTGCTCTCCTGTCCACTGCTGGTCTGTTTCCGCGCCACTTCATTCGTTCCGACTCGTCTGCCTCCGATCCTGACTTTCCAGTGCTGGCTTCGTTTTCCGATGACTCGATCTCAACTGACTGCATCCGCGTGAGTTGCGTTTGAGCTGCTTCAAAGGGAACCGGCCTCAACACTCTTGGCTTCCCAGTCACCAATCTGCCAGCAAAGACTGCTTCACCGCTCCTCCTTTCTGCACTTGTGTCCAATGCTTGTCTGCGTTTCGCTTCCTTCGCTCGGCGGGAGCTGCCACGCTCATTGATTTGTCTGGAGACCAAGTGACCTTTCTTAGTAGAACTCTCTGATTCCGTTCCCGATTCTGCAATGCTGGCTTCACTTCCTGATGACTCGGTCTGCATTGAGTGCATTTCTGTTAATTGTGCTTGACCGGCAGCAGCAGCTTTGCCCTGATCTTTGAATAGTTCAGTTTCCGATGACTCGACTTGAAGTGACTGAATCTGTGCGAGTTCGACTTGACCAGCCTCAACAGCCTTGCCCCGATCTTCGCATGGCGCAGGGAGAGTTTTGCATCTGTATCTGTCTGTCAGAGTTGTGAGAGTGGGCTGGTCAGCTTCTGTGCAAGTTCTGTACCAGTCGGCGTCGGCCAGTCTGTTCTCGAAGGTGCGCGAGAGAGGCACGTTGCGACACTGGGCGTAGGAGCAACACCATAACTTTTGATCTGTGGACATGATGCCGAAGCGCACGCAACCAAACAGCTTGTCGGCGTGGTGCATTCTGTCTCTGCGAGCAATCAGCCAGTCGACCACGCATTCGAAGACTTTGGATTCGTCGGGTGCCACCAACTGGTCCATGCTGAGCAGCTGGGTCAGGGCGTCCGCTCTCATCTCACACATCTCTGAGCCGGTGTGATTGCTGGTCAGAAGAGTAAAGTTGCCACAAGCCACCGCCATCACGTGGCGATACAAACGCGGACTCAGTGGATACGCTACGCAGAGGTTCACACAGCTCACAGTGTACCGGTTCTGTCGGCAGATCTGTAACTAAGTACAAAATGGTTAACGCATCTATGTAACACGCGCTGCCGCAAACAGTATTGCAGAGAAAAACGAACAACTCATCTATAGTCAAATACAGCGTATGAAGGTACATGCAAACTAGCAAGGAACAGCTGAATTTACGGACTAGCTGTGCGACACTGTACTCAAGGCAAGCATAGACAATGAAGAAGTATACCAACCAACCTGCTGTATGTAGTGTTCGAGGGCGTGCTGTAGATGCGTCATTTGGAGAGTGAGGGCGACGTCGAGCAGCGCAGTCAGTGTCTTGAAGGAGAGAGTCACCTGTCCGTCGTACATGAACTGGAGGGCTTTGCGAGTGGCGTCCTTGTTCAGTCTGTAGGGGCTGAGGTCGATGGTGAGCGGCGCTCGTTGTCTGTCGAGTTGGTGACGCAGCAAGTCCGAGTGGGCGCCCAGTACCACAGAGTGAGCCTGCATGCGCTCCCCTTGCAGCCGGATCTCCACGTCGCCGCCTTCTTGCTGTTGGTGCTGCCACTGCAGATGCGTGCCAGTACGCGACCAGACGTCCCGCATGTCCACCGTAACCAGCTCCGATTCTCCTTCAGTCATATCAGACCAGACCACAAAACGAACAACACAAAGAAACAATGATACAAATCGTACTTTGCGTTTCATTATGACTGCAATCACTAGTGGCTTACTGTAGCAGCGCAGCACGGTATTTTCACCCCACGCTAACAGCAGCCTAACAAAGACCTGGTCTGAACTAGAGTGCGAACTGGTATTGGGTATTGGGTATTGGGTATTGGGTGTATTGGGGTGTTTCCAGGTATTGGGTATTGGGTATTGGGTATTGGGGTTTTTACCCCCCAATACCCAATACTAAATTGGACAATTAAAAATAGAGAGAAATCGATGTTGACCTGAAAAATTGATCTGAAAAATATCGAAAATGTTGATCGATGATTCGGTTTAGTAAGCTGTTTTCGCGTTAAGGAGCCATCCATAAATGACGTCGTTCAAATTTTTCGGAGCCCCCTCCCCCAAAATCGCCTTGTATCGTTTCTTGTGGATCCCCTCCCCAAGGCAACGTCGTTTTCGGTTTACCCCCTCCCGATAAAAGTACAGTACATACAGAACTGTCATGTTTTCTTGTTAGCATACTGCGCAATCAATAGAATAAATCCCTACAACCACTCTGGGAAGCTTTTCCGCATTGTAGAAACCTTTGACAGAATGTACTTAAATTGAAAATAATACAATCAAAGTTCTCTAAAATTCCGAAAAAAAGCGACGTTGCTCTTTGCTAACCCCTCCGCCTCCTGGTGTGTCGTCTATCGTCGCATTTCTGCCGACCCCCCTCCCCGTCTGGAATGTCATCGTTTATGGGCAGCCTAATCAACTAAACGTTAGTAGAATTTCCTAAAGTGTACGCTTTTCTAAGCGCTGCTAATTAATAATTAACCAGTAATTAATTTCTCTATTATTTTCTGAAATAAAAATGGTGACATTAATGTCACCGTAATGTACTAGACTAGCACCGTACCCATCATGGCTATTGCAGTGGTGCACACAATTTCCGGCGGAGTTAGGAAAAAATCACGACTGAATTACGAAATATTAAGTACCAAAACTGTTAATTTCTGCTAATTTTTCGCTTAAACGGCTTCTAAATGCTTTCTGAAAGGCTAATTTTTCAAAATTTTCTCGCCCTGCTTGGGCAGCGGCCCAACCAGCCTCTTAAAAATTTTTATTGCGGTGCCAAAATCTTGTGTACACAACTAGAATGTACCTGTCCACTGAAATGAAATTTTTGGCCCAGCTACACAAGTATTGGGTATTGGGTATTGGGGTATTGGGGGTCTCAGGTATTGGTATTGGGTATTGGGTATTGGGGTATTGGGTTTTTTAGGTATTGTTCGCACTCTAGTCTGAACTCTCACATATTCGAGCTACTAAAATTGGAAGGCACGGAATAAAATTGTTGTGTCGTAGCACAGCCGTAGTTGGAGGCGGGGCTACGGCACGCCGGCCGATGCCAGGTCAGTCAGTCTGATCCGACCCTTTACTCACTAACTACATTTGTTAACGCGCTAGACTCACCCATTCCATGTTGGCGTTGTTGCCGGTCTCTGTGTCGTCTTCCGATCTCCTCACTTCACTTCCATTCGGTGCTGATCGAGGACTTCAGAGATTGTAAAATGGTGATGTTTTCGTGCGTTTTTGTAGCATTTATGCCTACTGTGTAAAAAAAAATTTCCTAGAAAGGGATCACAAAGATCGCAACCGATAAGAAGTTGTAAAAGAACTAACAGTGAGGTGGTTAAAACTGGCAGGGTACAAAGTTTCTTAAATATTCGACATACCAAAGCAGTTTTCCAATGATGGGGTGTCTCCTCCATTAATTCTTGATCCAGCAAGTCCTGGCCTTCTTCTGCCATGTTCAAAGCCACCGTCCGTCCGACAAGAGGGCGAACAAAAAGCAGCCGCACGACAGCAGTCTGCGGCAAACAATCACGGTCATCCGAACGGTAGGTGGCAAGGTCAGACAATTGGGGGAGGGGAAAGGGGAAGATTCGGGCTACGTTTTGTCGTATTATCGCCATACTGGGTTCGGAGCACCGAAGCAGATTCTGCACAACTTGAAATTTCTACACAACTTTACAATTCAGAAAATTGTCCGAAAACAGGGACCGGATGCCTGAACCAACCCTGCAAGGGATGTCTGGCTGTTGTCCAAATTCTGATCCAATTCTGGCAGTTAGTCGAGCTGTTTGAGGACTGTATATGCTTCGGATTTGTGGAACGAATACGGGTCGTATCGTATGGGCGAAACCTGGTTTCGCGTACCCGATCTGACACACATGTGTGTCCGGTCTTTTTTAAGTGGATTCGAAGTTTCTGTGTTTTTGGATGAAAACACGAACCACCTTTCCTTCCCTCCCATTGCTAATTATATACAAGAAAAACCTGAAAAGTAGGTAAGGTACCGACCTAGTTAGTAGGTGTCAGATAAGTACTTTTGTTTTCAAGTAGGTTCAGGTTTAGGTTCACAATTTTCAGGTATATATCCAGTTTTCAGGTTCAGGTTCAAGTATACCTAGCAACTGTACTTTGTCTCAGACTCCAGAGCCTACTAGGGCCCGACCGGATGCAAATTTCTACCGGATCCGGATCCGGATCCGGATATGCCCACATCCGGCCGGATCCGGATCCGGATATGCCGGATATCATTGATCAACTTAAAAATTTTTACAATGCAATAAACCACATACAGGGTGTCTAAAAAATGATCACATTTCTTTTTACTGCCATTTCCGCAAATTTTGACCAACAAATAGGCCGAAATTTGGACAATAGGTGCCAAAATTCGGGGAATTTTATGTGTTAAAGTTTGGTGCACTAGGCTTGACTAATTCTCGAGAAATTTAAAAAAAGTGAAAGTTGGTAATTTCAATAGCGAAAGCCGGTCACCGAAAAAAAAAGTTATATTACATTATCGCCTAAACTCTAACGATAGCGTTGGAGTTCATGCGTCAATTTTTTACACACGAATTACCCTGAATTTCTGCGTTTACACTCCAAATTTCATCCAATTCCGACAAAAACTAGGAAAGATACAGGAAAAGGAAATGTTTCCATTTTTCGCTGACCGGCTTTCACTATTGCAAACAAAATTTCACTTTTTTGAAATTTCAAAATTTTCTCGCCCTGCTTGGGCCATTCATTGCCCAACCAGACCTCTTCAGACTACAATACCTCCTAATTTCTGTTAATACTATACTGAGAATGCTTTCAAAAGCGTTTTTCAAGCTAATTTTGTTCAAATTTTCTCGCCCTGATCGGGCCGTGGCTCAACCAGAGATCTAAGAATTTAATACTTCCTTTTGCAAAATCCTGAGCAAGCCTAAAAGTAAGGGGAAGACAAATAGGGACATATTTATTGTACAGGTAAAAAGGGTTTACGAGAAGCCTTACTCTAAGTGGCAAAGATAAACCACCAGAGATGTACAATGTATGTGCAAAGCGATTCCGCACTCTGGTGATATTTTGAGAGTGGGTTTTTAGCATTCTGTGCAGTTAAATAGCGAAAAATATCCTAAAATGACTGGAACTAATCTAATTTTATGTTCAAATACGTAAAAAATCACGTTTTATCATCTGTGACTGATATCCGGCATATCCGGCAGGTAATATCCGGATCCGGTACCGGATCCGGATATGGCCATATCCGGCCGGATCCGGATCCGGATCCGGATATCCGGTCGGGCCCTAGAGCCTACCCTGTACATCGGAGAAAACAGATACTGTTTTAGTACTGTATGTTCACGTTGTGTAATTATTACATACAAAGAGCATTAGCCTTGACATTTAAATTTATCGACACGCATGCGGTTTCCTCCTGAATAGCTGGTTGTGCAGTAGTACCGGCAGTACGTTTTAGTCAGCTTTCCTCGACGGTTGCGGAATTTTCTTAGATCGCATAGCTCTGCATGGAACATTGCGATCGGTTGTGCTCCTGTTTTACGCAGTCGAGTACCACAGTAGTATTCATGCGACCGCAAAACTTGTTCGTCAGCGGCAGAACACTCTGAACAGTTGAAAAGAGACAACGTTTTGCTAATTGTAGTACAGCTACATACAGTATTGAAATAATATACATACCCGTACATGCAAACTACAAAATTTTTGGAGATTTTACAGTGCCGCAACAGGATTTTTTGATTACCTATTGTTTGTAAGTAGAGGTTTGATGGTTTGCGGCGCTCGACTATGTGAACGGAATTCAATTAAATTTCACATAAATATAGTGGCAGGGGTAACTTAGATGTCTCCCAACTTTGGACAATATCTAGTGGAAGACATAATATTTATTCAACAAAACGTCACATCAGTGATTTTCAAAGTGGCCCACCCAATGCCAATGAGCTCAGCAAAACTGATAAAGAAGGAGGGGAGGGAGAAATGGCTCAAAGCGACTGCTTTTCAATTCAGCATGCAATAAGGCAGTCGCCGAAGAAGTCGACCAATATTCTCACAGCGCAGACTGCAGTTTCAAGCGGCACAGTTTAGTCGAACCCTGAAAGCTGGGTGCTTCGCGAGATTATCTACACTGCTGTTGCAAGCGCTTAACGAAGACCACCCCGTCGTCTTTTGGGATTTGGCTCAGCGGTTTTTTGAACAGAAACATCACGACGATCAGTTTTCAGATCGAATCCTCTCGTCTGATGGGACTCAGTTCAAACCGACTCGATTGGCCACTTTCAAAATCATAGATTTCACCGTTTGTTGAATAAACGCTATGTCTTTTAATGGATACTGCCCAAAATCGGCAGGCATCTAAGTTGCCCTTGGCACAATATCTCTGAGTAATTTGGTTGAATTCTGTTCACTTAATGGCGCGCCATTAACGATCAAAGGTGGGGCACTTAGCGTGGACAATCTAATGCTTTGAAGATCTACAGTTGTACCTCGTTTAACGCCGTCATACACTTTACCAGTTGTCTGAACGCAAATCCAGCTAATCACAAGCAACAGAGCTGTTCTTTTCATAGTGGGAAAGCTAGTGTACACTACCGATCACTAAAGCGCCCTTTACGGAAAAATCATTGAAAGCTTTCTATTTTTGGTCTTTGCAAATACAAGTTATATAATCTAGCCACGCACAAAAAAGTTGTCTTGCCCCATAGTATAACGGTTCCACTCGGCAATGACAGCTACTTCCGGAACCGGCTTGATAGTTTGCGTCAGTGCGACGAGACAGAGCGACGATCTGAGGCTGCTTTGTGCGCTTGTGCCAGAACCAAGACCGGGTCACAGTTTTATGCGCCTTCAGTGAGTACCAGACGCAACACAACACACGGACGCGTAGACCGATTAGGCAACCGCACTAGACTAGACCAAACAACACAACAACGCTGGTGGTCGGCCAGAGCCTACAGGAAACCCAGCGCTACAACACACAGCAGCGTACAGAGCCATCGCAGCAGCAGCCCAATCGATATCCGACAGGCCTCTGTGACGGAAGTGTGCGGAGCTAGATCCATCAGTCTGACAGTTCAGCCGCAAACCAACGCCGGAGCCCAAACAACAGTCCTGTCCGATGGCAATTGCAGGCCATTCGAGCTGGGGACGTTACAATAGTTAAGTTGTTCGCGAACACCTGGCCGAACAGCACCCGAACACCCCACGAACACAAAAGCTGTGCAGGGCTAACACAACACGAACACCACACAAGCACCCCCCAACACCCCTAAACACCACCCCGAACACCTCAACCGAATACCTACTCCCGAACACTCCACCTCGAACACTTTAGGAACACTTTAGATACAGTTTAGGACGTACATGTAACAGATCATCCGCCGAAGGGGGAGGGGGGCTGGTGGGTCTTGCGCCGGCCGGGGGGGGTCTGAGCAAAAATTTTGGGAGGGGGGTTGGGCGCTAAAAAACGCTCAAAAATCGAAAAAATCGCAATTTTTTGGCTAAAAATCGGCAAAAATCGCAAATTCGGGCTGAAATACAGCTAAAAAGTGCTGTTTTGTAGGCGATTTTGTAAATTTTTGTGTATCTCTGGGTAAGATTTGGGGTAGTTGGGTCCCCCACATACACGGGCCGGAAAAATCTGGATGGGGGTATGGGTGTCGGTGGGGGAGATGTCGCCTCGCTTCCCAAAAAAGGTCGCCGAAATTTTGGAGGGGAATATGGGCCGTTGAGGGGGTATGGACTGTTGAGGGGGTATTAAACTGAATCTGCCGATTCATGGGATAGTATGGTTTCGGTAAGGCGAATCGGAGTTGGCTAGAACAGATGTGTCAATATGTAGAGAGAACATGGACTAAGTTTTGCAGTTAGAAAACTTGAAATCGTAGCAAGCTGAAGAACATTCGAATTTCTCACTTTGGCGAATCGTGTAGGAGGTCGAAATGTAGTGCATCATCCAGTATTTTCGTTATCCTTGGAATAATGGCCTGGGCGACCGCCGTACAGCAATTTCGGCGCCCAACTTGAAGTGCAACATCCAGTATTTTCGTTATCCTTGGACCAAATCGCGTAATCTGATGAGGTAAGGTAATATCGAATCGGCGCAAAGTTAATCAGCGCAAAGTGGCGCAAGTTTTTCAGTGGTTGCGTGAACATCTAAGATACTGTAGCCCGCGAAATTTAAATTCTATCGTCCCTCTTTTCTTAATTTGTCGTTCCATAAATGATGATTGTCTCAGGACCATTTCTCATTCGCAATATGCACTGTATTTAACCTTCAAGGACTCAAGTTAATACGTTAATAATTTTATTAAGTACTATTAATTGTTGTTAATTACTCAAGTTAATATTTCAAGTTTAATACCACTCTGGAATCCATAAGTTTCGTTGCCCACATCAGCGTGGGGTATAGGCCGAGAATAACTTCAGATACATTAGCTCCACCCATTTCCGTCCTAGAGGAACGGCTTTTTAACATTTGTAAATGAAATAAAGATGAACGAAACGGTACCGTTCGTTGAAGACGAAGTCGGCGTCGATCATAATTATGCTGGGACGGTGACTAGCACGCCTAACAAAGCTACTGCGGCAACAACGTAAGTGTGGTTTTCACAACTTGGTAAAAGTTAACAATCTCGGTCCCTGGTCTAATCATAGCAAATTCGGGCGGTCCTAAATTGCCTGGATTAATAAGGCAGAGCCGTACATGAAAAATGGTTTGCAAATTTCACAGCTGATTTTGGTATTCGTATTCGTAGCCAAGAGAGAAGTCAGAGTGACAGGCGCGCGGATCGCTATTACTGACTAGACTATACGACCAATAAAACAGAACAGCGAACGATGTAGTACTGTGAATACGCCTTGGAAATTGTTTTGAAGTTAAAGTATGCAACTCGTTTGCTAGCGATGTTTGACATACATGTAAAGTTTTCCCGCATTAGCGCTGGTACCGTAAATTTGCGCTTTGCGCTTTGCGCCGATTACCTTTGCGCCGATTCGATATTACCGAATGATATGATTTATTTTTGAAAGTAAACAAAGGCTTATATAAGAGTGACTCCGGAACGGGTAACCGGAACGTTCCCTATACTGATACGTGCCACTAGGGGTATTTTTATATTTGGAAAACAGGCCCGCCGGAGCGTGCCCCGTACTCTGACTGATGATGCGTCTCTAGGGGTATTTTTATATTTGGAAAACAGGCCCTCCGGGGCGTGCCTATTACTAATTACTGATGCGTCCCCTAGGGTATTTTTATGTTTTTAAAACAGACCCTCTGGAGCGTGCCTATACTGATGCGCCTCTAGGCTCGAGGGGTAGATACTTTATTAATATTTGGCAAAACAGGCCCCCGGGGCATGCCCTGGGGGTCCCCTGGCTCTAGTGGGGGTCTAGGGGGGGTCCCTAGGGATTTAGTGATCATTATAGACTCGCCAGACGAAGGGCTTTCAAATGATATATCACATGACTATTTTGGACGATTTTGAAATTTTGGAGTTTTGCCAAAAAATAATCGATTTTTATCGATAGAAATCGTTAATTTATAATTATTAATTATGATTATTAAACACATTAATTTCTGTTTGGGATCGGTTCCTGATTTCCTCCCCCAGCTACACCAATCCAACTATTGGTGGCCATGTGTCGGGCAACTTGAGGTGGAAGTACATGCGTTTATAGATAGGGTAGCTTTTTTAGGTTTTGCTCCTGTAATTTGATTTCTCGAGGGTTCTTTTACTACTTGGGAAAGACCAAATTGTACGAAACTTTATAACCAAATATACTCTCACACCTGAAATTTTCATTCTGGGGACGGTTGGGCACTAAAAACGCTCAAAAATCGCAAATCTGCTACAAATCGCCAAAAGCGCTGATTTGGGCTCAAATACAGCTAAAAAGTGCTGTTTTACTGACGACTTTGGCACTTTTTGTTTCTGAAATTGTAAAAATCACAATAAGTTGCTCGAAAATTACTTGTCAGAAAAATCGGAGGGGGTCGGAATAATCGTCTCGGGATCCCATCCGGGAGGTCTGGCTGGCCTAAGTTGGGTGGGGTTTGAGCCGAAATTACTAATTTTGAGCGTTTTACCTTCCTACACCATCCCCTAGAATTTCGAATCCCCGAATGACCTGTTACATACATGTATGCCTATCTGAAACGGAAAAAGTGTTGAAACCTTATTTCTGCATTAAAAATGCTATAAAAACGCAATATTGAAGTCATACATGGGCCGGAAAAATCCGGAGGGGGTGTAAGGAGACCTCAGGAGGGCGGGGGTCCCCTGAAAAAACCAAAAAAACGCCTATTTTACCTTATATAAGCGAAAATTTTCTCCCTCCGGGAGGGGGTCGGGGAGTGGGGGGTATGGCCGACCGAGGGGGTGGTATTGGCTAGCGAGGGGAGGGGGTAAACCCCCCTCACACCCCCTGCGGCCCATGTATGTTTGAAGTCTCTAGGTTAGCTAACCATCTACTACGGCTACACAATGTGGCTATTGTTCAATGCGATTAAAGTGTAACAATTGATACGGATATAGAGAGAAGATGGAGTTGCAGGTGCAGAGATGAGAGGGAGAGTAGTGGCAGTGTGTGTGTGTCTGTTGGCGGTGTGTCTGGGCAGTTACGAGCCACCGAGCAAACAGTCAAACCTTCAAGGACTCAAGTTAATACGTTAATAATTTTATTAATTACTATTAATTGTTGTTAATTACTCAAGTTAATATTTCAAGTTTAATACCACTCTGGAATCCATAAGTTTCGTTGCCCACATCAGCGTGGGGTATAGGCCGAGAATAACTTCAGATACATTAGCTCCACTCATTTCCGTCCTAGAGGAACGGCTTTTTAACATTTGTAAATGAAATAAAGATGAACGAAACGGTACCGTTCGTTGAAGACGAAGTCGGCGTCGATCATAATTATGCTGGGACGGTGACTAGCACGCCTAACAAAGCTACTGCGGCAACAACGTAAGTGTGGTTTTCATAACTTGGTAAAAGTTAACAATCTCGGTCCCCGGTCTAATCATAGCAAATTCGGGCGGTCCTAAATTGCCTGGATTAATAAGGCAGAGCCGTACATGAAAAATGGTTTGCAAATTTCACAGCTGATTTTGGTATTCGTATTCGTAGCCAAGAGAGAAGTCAGAGTGACAGGCGCGCGGATCGCTATTACTGACTAGACTATACGACCAATAAAACAGAACAGCGAACGATGTACTGTGAATACGCCTTGGAAATTGTTTTGAAGTTAAAGTATGCAACTCGTTTGCTAGCGATGTTTGATTTCCTTGATTCGCAAGCGGTAAGCCTGGTGTGTCTAAAAGCGTCCGTTCCCGTGTAAGTAACAACGTAACGTACAGAATACACAGAATAAATAACTCTCTAGATTCGCAAATAAGAAATGTGGTTCGCCGCAGCAGCACCAGTTTCTGTGCTCTCAGATTGCTGGTGAGATTATAATTATTATAATAATATTATGTCAGCACTTTCCCAGCCCAGCAGTACTTTTTTACTTTGGCGTTACCTTCCAAACAAGAAGCTAAGTTAGACTACTAACCAGTTCAAGGCTTTAATGTAAATGATTTCCGGTCCATTCCTCCACCCACGAAATAGCCATTTTTAACCTGAAAAGCTAAGATTGAACCTAGGCCTAAGCTAAAACCATGGCTTTAATAAAGTCAGGGTGGTTGGCGGGTGGGGGAACGGGCTTCCTCCAATGTAAATTTTGGTACTGAACGACTGAACGTACATGTAAAGTTTTCCCGCATTAGCGCTGGTACCGTAAATTTGCGCTTTGCGCTTTGCGCCGATTCGATATTACCTGAGGTAAAGCTGAATATAGCAGCATGTAGTAATTAGATGTTGATGTGTAAAATAACAATCAGGCGAATAAAAGCAATCGTTTGATACCAAATTTGATCGTGTTTGTTGCTAATTTACAATCGGAGTAGTAGTTAGTACTCACTCTTTTTGTCTCTGTACCTACTGTAAACGATTTTTTTGAACTGGTGGTGTGGTGTCTGTGGCTTCTGTGGTGTCGCCGTCACGCCACCAGAGGACGCGAAGCTTACGAAAAGTGTGCCGCTGATGTTACGTATACGTTACGATACGAGACCAGTGTTTGGACTGCGTGCACCAGAGAGCGTAGTCTTCTGATCACCCTTATGCATTGTTTAATTTGTCAACTCTCTAAGCGCAATTATCGGTTTCTGTTCCTGCAAGGCGCCTCTAGCTCGATGGCGGCTCCAGTCAGAACTGGCACAGTTTACACTGCCCGCGGTCACTCTCTGGCTGGCTCTCCCTCTCGCTCGCGCTAATTGCTCTCACTGGCGCTAATTAATTGACCGCCGACAGGTACATATACTAGGGTAGTGGTACAATATATGGTACCCCCAGGTTCGGCCACTGTGATGGTACCATTACCCCTACCTTCGAATTGGTAACTGTACCGGTACCGTGTATGGTACCACTTCATTCAAATTTCGTACCATACATGGTAGTTAGTGGTACTAGAGATGTTCCATGGAAAATTTCCAATGGAAAAAAAGGAAATTTTCCGGAAAATTTCCGGAAATTTTCCTAGGGGGTCGGAAAAAAATGGAAAAAAAGGAAAAATATTCATTACTGCTTTTTAATGAACCTGACGCGTTTAGCGCTCTTAATGCGATCAAAGAAACGTGAATCAGGTCTATTTCTATTTGCATTTCCGTATTAGGTTCAGTTTGTTCGGCAAGCTCTCACTTTTGTTCCTGATTGGCCTACATAAAGCACTACGTGCCTTTGCTTAAGCGAGCGAGAAGTGGTGCTTCTAAAATGAAACAAGCCCCTAGGCCGAGAGAAGAAGATAGTGAAAAATGTGCCGATACTGTTGAGAACACTGATTCTGACGTTGACATTTCCCTTGATGACAGTTTAGAATCTGCTTCCGATCTCGATACATAGGCTGTTGTTGCGTTGTTAGCTTCCGATACATTACATGTTTGCAGTCATTTGTCGGTTGAACTCTCTTGTCTGGTCTGAATTAAACTCTATCTGTTGTTAAAAATATTATAATGCATAGAAAAAACAAAAGAGCTGTCTAGAATTATCTAGGACCTGCAAGGAGCCCATTTCTGGCGTTTTCTCAAATTTTTAAAATTGGAAAAATATTATGGAAAATTTCCGGTAAATTTCCGGCGGACATTTTTTCCGGAAAAGGAACATCTCTAAGTGGTACCATATAATATGGTACCGGCAGCCATAGTCATGGGTAGGTGTACCATATATCATGGTGCCGGTACCATACAAAGTACCGGTACCATACATGGTGACGGTACCATATATGGTTCCACCACAGTCCCCGAACGTGGGGGTACCATATATGGTACCGGTACCATAAACGGCGTTAAGTGCTTGACTGTAATAGGTAATTGGAGTGGGATGGGCTGACAATGGACTGCAATTATAACAGAAGAGCCAATACCCGGCCAGGTCAATCAATTAGCGCCAGGGAGAGGAAGAGAGGGCGCAGTGGCCGCGGGCAGGTAAACTGTACCAGTTCTGACTGGAGCCGCCAACGAGCTAGAGGCCGACGCCTGAAGGTGAAGGTCCTAACGCCTTTTCCAGCATGAAGGTGCCACCGCTGCTGAATTTGTCACGTCTTTAAGCAACTGGCTAAACTGACTTTTAGAGCTCCCTCCACTAAGTATTGATTACTTCCTAATGACAAACTTATTGTTTAGTAATTATTTAGGGGTCTCGTACGCCTTTATTGTTAGGCAAAAGTTAACAATTTGTGACCGGCGAAATCGATCATTGCTCTGGCCGACGCACCCTATACTGATGCGTCTCTTGGGCCTCACCGTCGTGCGCACCGTGTAGTGCCCTAAAGTCAGTTTTACAAATAAAGCTCATGCGCCACAAAAAACGTACGCTCCGAAAGTGCACAAGAATCTTACTAAATAGATAATTGTATGCAGCGCTAGCATAGGTACATACTGTAGACTAGGACGGCGGTGCTACTAACAGTCTGAGAGGTTATCATCGATTTGCGTCCTCACCGCCGTTCTCTTACCCGTTTTTGTGGGGTGTAGCAGCTGACGTCACTATAGTACATTACGTTTGCTGAAGCCGTAGTAGCAAGTAAGCGTGTTGAAACTGCTGAAACCCACCTCAGTGACTCTTGATCTACATCTAACAGGGGTCTGCTACTTCTGCTTCCACCTCAATTAGGACAGGCCCCCGATGGCTCCCCTGAGCTTTTTCCGACCCCCACCCCCCAATTTTTCTGGTACGCAGTTTTTTCAGCAGATTTTTACAGTTTTTTTAGAATTCTAGATTAGCTTTTTTTGTCGACTTTTAACCCAAAATTGCGATTTTGAGCGTTTTTAGTACCCAACCCAACCGAGCTACCACATCGACGGATAACCAGTTACATGTAGGCTTTGCGGCTTGCGCACAATTTTCTAGATACTGTCCGCCGATTGGCTGTAAGCGCATCATACCTACTGTATCTTTAAGAAGGGTAATGAAAGAAAGTGCTAAGCCGTCCTGCGTCCGACCATGTGGCTGATTTGCGTTGAACTTGAACTAATGCGTATTACAATAAAGCGAATATAGTGCTGAATTGTGCTCGTGGTTTAACGGTATCAATTTATGTTCTTTGCATTGCAGTGAAACTGGAAAGCGCTTACATACGGTCGGGTCCGGTCGGGTCGCCTCTCCCTTGGCAACTGAGTTAATTAGTTTGTGGTCTGAGTTTTTACGACCGTTAGCTTGGCCCTCTGTCTAAAGTGGCGTAGCATTTGATCTGTAGGTTTTAGCGGAAATCTCATTTAGCTGTATTGATCGACAGACAGTGGCGTTATTTACTAACGCGCCCATTCGGACACCCTCTCTCCTCTCTCTCTGGTTGCGGCCCCCACTGTTTCTGTCAATTACATCTGCCTCTACTCTACACTCGGTCTTCTCTTTGCAGTTGGTCTACACCTGGCCACTACTTTCACTCAACTCTGACGGCCCTCCGGGCCACCCGCACCCTCAACACCTATGGCTGTTGGCGCATGCGGTGGCTTCGCTAAGGTTTTCTTGGTGCTGTTTACTTTGCTCTTTTGGGTGAGTTTATCCTTATGCCGGCTCGAAATGGTGCAGACTGAAAATCTTGTTCAGGCGTCCGGCCTCGGTCTGCTATGTTTTGCCATTTGGATGTTAGTGGACCCGAAACGCAGTTACATTCTGGATCTAGTGAATTTCTCAGAGGCCGATCCACTCTTGAAGATGGCCACCTATATTTTCATGGCAGTTGGCTGCTGCTGCATCGTCATAGGGTTCCTGGGGTGCTGCGGAGCCCTAAAAGAAATCCAGTGCTTCCTGGCAACGGTCAGTGTCTTACTGAACCCCATTTCCTATCTATGTAGAATGATAAGATTGCTTTCAGTTCTGCATTTTTCTTATTCTCCTCATGTGTGCCGAGATAGCGGCAGGAGTGTTAGCTTACTCGTTCCGCCAGAAAGTACGTTTCTTCTCTTGATTGATGATTATGTGTAGCCACGGCTGCTAACCTCTGTCTGTCTGTTTCTCAGTTTGCCGGCAACTATATGACAGAGTACCTGCGTAATCTAACCCATCGGAGGTACGGACGAGACGGTTGGGTCGAACCGTTGGTCGATACTGTACAATATTATGTACGTTACTCTTAGACTTGCCTAATAACATCTGTCTAATGCCGCCGCCTCTCATTTTGTTCTCATTGGAAAACTTCAGATGAAGTCTGAAATTAACGTTGTTTTCGCGGCAATTTTGCGATGTTATTATGCCTCCTGCGAGGCGGCACATCAGAGGCGGCTCTCCCTGGAGATGAAGAAAGTTTGTCTCCTTTTTCAAAGCGCCTCTGATCTGTCTGACCAACAGGAGCAGTATTTGCGCGTTCAGTGGCAGCTCGGCCCGGCTGTCTGTCTCCCTGGTTGAGGTCTCGAGAGTGTTCTGGCTTTAATTGGCTCGCTAAGAGTGTTTCTATTGAGCAGATAAGTGACACTCTGCGGCACGACCTCGGAATCATTGTGCGACGGAGATACGGAGATTCGTCTCGGCCCGAGTTCTCGTCCTTGGTCATGCTCATCGATAAACTGCAGTTTTACGTAAGCACTTGCTTACGAGTGCCGTGTCTTCCTTCCTAGACCGCTAACCAGCTACCATCTCACATCTCTCTTAAAATTTCAAGCACATGCACGCACGGTTTGTAGTGCAATGCTAAGTTGAATATTGGTGGTTCTTTTAGTTTGCATGCGTGGTCAGTTACAGATTTTAATACGCAGAAAAGTTTTACCCGAATTAATCTGCACAGTGTCAGTCAAGCCACTTTCTAGTCATCCACCAACTACAGTAGGAGAGGGGTTTTGTCGCCGGACCGGGGCATTTGAGCATAAATTCTGGGTACTAAAGACACTCAAAAATCGCAATTTTCCACTTCAATCGTAAAAAATAGCGTTAATATGGGATCAAAGCTAAGAGTCAACGTTAGTGTTAGAAGACACCTGTTACATTACATGTATGCTCATAGTAGTGCACATGTATTCGGGCATAACTTTTTCTGAATCACTACTGAGACAGCAAGAAAATAACATTAGTGAAAAAGCTGCAGAATTTATTGCTAAAATCTATTCGTTGCTATCCCTTCACTGCTTAGAGTGCAACCGCTTTAGAGTGTTAGCCTTTGACGTTAGAGCAGAGAAAGAGTTGTAGCCAGCTCATTCGACCCGTAACTAAGATTAGTCTAGTGCTGGGTGGTTAGGGCAGTGGGTGGTTTCAGCAGCGGTGTTGCGGCGCGGACGGTGCGGACGACTGGAACGGGTCGCTGTGGCAGTCGAACGGGGCTCTCAGCGGTCGCATGGTGGTTCCGATCAGTTGTTGTACGCAGTTGCCCTCTG
Organism: Sabatieria punctata; assembly: GCA_030248155.1. Taxonomy (NCBI): domain Eukaryota; kingdom Metazoa; phylum Nematoda; class Chromadorea; order Araeolaimida; family Comesomatidae; genus Sabatieria; species Sabatieria punctata. The sequence goes on along the minus strand of JASANB010002817.1, from coordinate 49,786 downwards.
CCACTGTGCACAACCAGCTGCCGAGCAGTGTTGCGCGTTGCCAGCAACCCATTCTCTCTCGCCACGACTCCAACCAGTGGAGACATTCTCAGGTGGGCTGCCTCTGAACGCGCCCCTTACCCAGCTTTTTAGCAACAATGTTGTGGCGGCAAGTCGCCGCGCGACTATGAGTACAGTTGGTGGCAGATCGAAGGTACCAAAAAAGGGGCCATTATGAGTGTGCCCCCTAGCTGCTGCGTACAGACACAAGAGGCGAGGCCTCCCGACAAAATCCAGCCTGTTGATCCTTTGTGTACCACGTATAAATATGATTCTGAAGGATTCAAGACTGCCGTTAGACAGGAGGTTTACACGTTTTTATTGACGTCCTTTCACTTCTCTTTACACAGTCAGGCACTTAACGCCGTTTATGGTACCGACACCATATAAGGTGCCGGTACCATATATGGTACCACCACAGTCGCCGAATGTAGGGGCACCATATGGTACCGGTACAATTATATGGTGCCACTACCCTAGGTACCGGTACCATATATGGTACCGGCACCTTATATTGTGTCGGTACCATAAACGGCGTTGCGTGCCTGACTGTTACAGTTTTTCTAACAGTGCTCGTTTTAGGGCTGTCATGCCAAACTGTCCCAATGGTTCCAGGATCACTGTTTGGTATTCGTTTTAATCGCTGCAGGTGTAGCACTACTTCAGGTTTGTTTTGAAACCTGCTTTGGTATATAGTTGTTAAAGTGCAAATGATACCAGAAAACCGCAATCCCTGACATCCAACTAAATAACCAATAAAACCAACATCCAATACCCAACTAAATTGTCGTAGTGGTTTTGCTAGCTTTTTGTGCTAACGGGCTTCCATGAGTTTAACTTGTAAGATTTTTAAGATCCCAAATTATTGCATTCGGGGGGAAGCACCCAATAGCTGGGTGGAAAATACAATACCAGTAATTGCATCGAAGATGGGGAATCCGATTGATGTGGCTACCTGTTTGGGTAGTCTAAACACTGTCTGATTTTCAAAATTAAGCGGAACAAGTTTGGTTATAAGCGTTTATTTCAGCTTGTGGGTGTTGCGTTGTCGATTTGTTTATGCAGAAGCGTCGACTACACTCGTGTTTGAACGGTCCTCTCCTACACAACTCAAGCGATGCTTTACCTGTTCAGTTCTTCTTCTTCTGTTACCTTTTTCTACACAAACTTTGGGGACGGCATCGCGGTGGCATTTTTATTTCAAGTTGGCACCAGTGCTTTTCTTTCATTGCATAGCGACAGCGAGCTTCCCCCAACTGATGCCGTTTCCAATTTGTGCCATACTTTAATGTAATCATTATGTACTGTAAAGTTTTCTGAATCATGACTCAAATTTTTTAAATGGTTGTCAGCTATGTACCTCCTTCACGCGCGTGCTGTACTGTCGTTCTGAATTTTTATCCTTTGTTAATGTTAAATTAAACAAGTTCGTAAAACTGCGAGTTCTAGATTATGATAAACCTTTGTCTGCGGTCGGAGTAAACAATGTGGTCTGGAGTTTTTAACTGTAATCAGTAACGTTTCTTCAAATAGCGCTGCATCCACTTATGAATGGCAACGCGTGGTGTCTGTCTGTCTGTCTGTCTGTCTGTTTGTTTGTACGGAACGTTCGTTTTTAAGCTTTAAGAGCGATTTTTTCTGGTACTTTCGGCGATTTTCTCGATCTTTTCGCAATGAGAGGCTGACACAATTTTGGGACTGCTATTTAGAATCGGAATTCCGTTAATATCTAATTATTAAATTAATGATTTCTTTCAAATCAACTTTGGGCAGTTTCTGCGAAGCACCGCTGTGCGGCGCGCATGCATGGCAGTTGGCGACGTGGATAACCCGTTCGGCAGGTGTATCAATGTATCATATTCAGTGTTGAGGCAGGGCAGCGTACAATTCAATGGTTTTTACCCAAGAGGTGAAGCACTGTTACCCACACGCTACCACAGCATTATACTTTTTGGGCCAGGGTCCCCTGTGGGGTATACTTGGCAGGCACAGTGGATCGCCTGGAGTATGCGAGGTTGCTCGCGCCGAAGATCTCTGTGACTGGAGCTGATTCGATGGCGCTCGAGAGCACTGCAGATCCCCATCAACACCTCAGGCAACACTGAGCTGCAGAGTTGGTTTCGCTCCTACACGCCTTTTTTGAGGCTTCTGTGACTGGAGCTGATTCGATGGCGCTCGAGAGCACTGCAGATCCCCATCAACACCTCAGGCAACACTGAGCTGCAGAGTTGGTTTCGCTCCTACACGCCTTTTTTAGGCTTCTGTGACTGGAGCTGATTCGATGGCGCTCGAGAGCACTGCAGAGCAACTGCAAGAACAGGGACACGTACAAGATTACACGCGCATGGCAGTTGGCGACGTGGATAACGAGTTCGGCAGGTGTATCATATTCAGTGTTGACACAGGGCAGCGTACAATTCAATGGTTTTTACCCAAGAGTAACTTGTTGTGAAGCACTGTTAACCTCACGCTACCACAGCATTATACTTTTTGGGCCAGGGTCCCCTGTGGGGTATACTTGGCAGGCACAGTGGATCGCCTGGAGTATGCACCGCTGTGCGGCGCGCATGCATGGCAGTTGGCGATGTGGATAACCAGTTCGGCAGGTGTATCAATGTATCATATTCAGTGTTGACACAGGGCAGTGTACAATTCAATGGTTTTTACCCAAGAGTAACTTGTTGTGAAGCACTGTTACCCACACGCTACCACAGCATTATACTTTTTGGGCCAGGGTCCCCTGTGGGGTATACTTGGCAGGCACAGTGGATCGCCTGGAGTATGAGAGGTTGCTCGCGCCAAAGATCCCCATCAACACCTCAGGCAACAGTGCAACACTGAGCTGCAGAGTTCGTTTTGCTCCTACACGCCTTTTTTGAGGCTTCTGTGACTGGAGCTGATTCGATGGCGCTCGAGAGCACTGCAGAGCAACTGCAAGAACAAGGACACGTACAGGATGAACAAGATGCCTCTGAGAATGCGATCTCAAGCATAAAGGAGAGAACACTGTACATCAATACAGCTAGAAGCAGCATCGATGGTCTGTCCATCGCGGCTGTTGCACAGTCTATTGGACTAGAAAACACTCCTGACCTGCACCCTCAGTTTCTTTACAGAGTGCGTAATGCACTGAAACTGAGCTATGCCAGCAAGGCAGCTAGAGACACTGTACTAGAGAAACAATTGTGCATCAATGAACAACTCTTTCAACCTGAACTGCCCTTTGAACTTTGCTCAACGAAAACACTGGTGCTCTGCCTGTATGGCATCCCAGTGTATGAGACTGAGGTCAACATAGCTGACTGGCTAAAGGAGAAGGGAGTCAAGCCTGCTGGAGAGTTTCGCTGACTGACTTATCCCAACACAACGATTTGCACCACAGGCAGATCAGTGCAAGCAGAGGCCCCCAGAGAACTAGAAATACCAGGGTTCGCCTGGTATCAGTCAACAATGGTCAAAAGGAGAAAGATAAACAAACATCTGGTACTGGGGCATGCAATGGTGGTGCAAGAAGTGCTTCCAGAAGGGGCACGATAGCCAACACTGCCCACCTCCAGAGGCAGAGACCACTGACGATGTGGTCACAGTTATGATCGATGAAGTCCCTGAACAAGAGGCCACAGAGCAGGTGGTGGAGCACACAGAAACTCAAAGGCTACCGAAAGGAAGCTACAGCAAAGTAGCTAGGAGTACAGCAGTGACGCTGCCTCCAGAAAAGCAACAGCTTAAGGACCGTTTGCACACAGAGTATGGTGCCAATGTGACCATCTTCTTCACTAAGAAATTCGTCTTCTCCAACCACCATCCTTGCAAGTTTACTGTTGATGGAGAGACTTACAGCTCCACTGAACAGTACCTCTTTGTGCAAAAGGCTAGAAAGTGTGGCACCCAGAAAGTGGTTAGACAGATGAAAGAAACAGAAGATGCAGCTGCTGTAAAGAGACTAGGGGAGCAGATTCGTTGGCCACACAACACTCAACACTCAGCACTGGTACGAGTTTGCTGAAAAGCAGCTAGAGGAGGCCAATGAAACAAAGTATCGGCAGAATCCAGAACTGCGCCATCAGCTGTTCACGACCTGTGGTACCAGGCTTGTAGAAGCTTGCTCAGACCAGCTCTGGGGTAGCGGCTTTAGACTTGGAGACCCCAAGAACAACATTCCAGAACAGTGGACTGGTCTCAACGTTTTCGGTGACCTGCTCACTCACCTATGGAGGAGACTGATGACTGACTATCCAGCTGAGGCGAAAGCTGCTAGAGATGCTAAGAAAGGAGGCATGAAGCGAGGGCTTACAGAAGAAGATAGTAGTAGTTCTGTGTCTAAACTGTCAAAACACTAATGGAAGTGCTTACTGTGGCCACTCTTAATGTAGCTGGACTACGTAGGAACCCAAAAACATTTATAAGTGGATGTATCACATTACATACGCCTGTATCACAATCAACTTTCTTATGCGCGCGAAGCGCGCAATGGCGTCTAGTTACTGTAAATAGCAACTGCGTAGTGAAGCATTCCGCTCCTTTATTAAAGTAAACGCAGTTATACCAAATATCTGGCATTGCACACAGGACACAACGAACAACGACAAAATACACACAGCTAACACGCTGATTTTGACACGAAACAAATCTGTCAGTCGTCATCTCGTCTGCGCTTTACGCCACGAGACTCTTCGTGAACGTTGATGGTGAATTTGTACTCCTGATCGCAGCCCATGTACGAATCTGACATGAAAATCAGCGTGTACTCGTGCTTGCCCGAAGACGGAGCCACAAAATCCAGCTTCAGATTAGCTTTCTGTTGCAGCGTAAGTCGCTTGATTGAGATGAGCGCGTTTTGTTTCGGTTGGCCGATCACCACCCACCATCCCTCGTCTTTCTTCTGAAACACTTGTTTACCAGCATCTCTCTAATTCGATTGACCCTTAGCCCTCTTCATCCATACAAAATAGACCAGACCCTGAAGGGGTTTGCCCGCCAGGTGGGAATCCTACGAAAGAAGCGTACAAGTTTCTAACAGCTAAAATGTCGGGAATGCGCATTTAGCACTTTAAATGCAATTACACACAGCCAAATAGTGTTTAATATCCCAAATGAACTAGATCGCTGGAGTGAAAAATTCAGATTAGATTTTGAAATTTTGAAAACTTATTCCGGTACTGATGAATCGATTCGACTAAAAACTGACTGAGAATGAGAAAAGTTTGAGTAAAGAAAGGTAAAAAATGAGGCCGACTAATTTTGCTAATGCTGCAAGCCCAGACCCAGATCCAGCTATACCCCAGCCCAGACTCAATCGAATCGAACCGTTTTAAGTAATGCGGCGATGCAAACCAAACAAACCTGAGGGAAAAACGGCGCCACTACTGGTCCGACAACCTCATCTTCGCGTTCCAGCATCACATTGACATTCACCAATTGACCACTGCAAAAAGATACTAGAAAATTTGTTAATCAAACCCAACTCCCTTCACCCACCGTCTTTTAGTTGTTTTGACTATAAGAACCACTCCAGGACGAAAGCCCTGGATATGACAGACTGTCTAATAATAATACACATACATCACATGGTATCGGTAATCATGGTACCAGTTCACCTCCAAGTTACGTTAAGCTATTCTATCGAAAAATATGCCAAAAACGTTGATTTTAGTAAAAAAATGGTCTTTTTGGCTTGCCATCCCCTCAACCCCCCATCGGCCGCCTATACCCTCTCAGGATTTGAAAATTTACCACCCCCTCAGCCGAAATGCTAATCCATGTCTGGGGGTACCAAAACGGTCTGGGACTGTAATAGTGAGCAGCCTGTGGGGAAAGAAAAGTAATACCTGCGAATGCTGTCCTTCTCCTCGATTTCGTAGGACAGTTCAATGTTGGGGTAGCGGTTGCAGAAACGAGCCACGTCGGCCATCTCCTGATCGCTCAACTGCAGCAACTGGTTGCGCTCTTCGTCTTCCAGCTCCATTACATCGAATACCGTTTCCACCTTCTACAACCAGTTTGCTAGGTCACACATACAGTAGCCAGGCTAATACTGCAGCTACAGTAGCTTACTGGCACCAATTTTATCATCACGACGGCCGACAAACACCACCGATCCCTAACGTGAGGGATAGCACCATGGTACAGGTGTACAGACAGAAGCACGGTATGCCTAAGTGCATACACCCACCCCTACGTAAAAGGGCAACTCCCTCACCCCCGGAAACAGTTCACGGACCCCGACCCGAAAATGGTAGTAGCGGCTCCGCTCCACTGCTAACAAACGAGCTCAGAAATAATTAAAATTTATCTTTAGCCTAAATGCCTTTTGGTAAAGGAATTTTGCGGTTTTTCTAATTTTAGACTACCCCGTGGGCAAAACCCCCACGACCCACACCTGGCAGCCAAACGCCCCTACTCCCGGCCAGGAACCGTTAGACGTACGGTGAATGGAAAGCAGAAGAGCTACCTTTTCAGTGCAACGCTTGATCACTGCCTGCGTAAAGTGCGGTAACTGTTTTAGGTAGCTGTCTCTGTTCCACATGGCCTGCGTGGCCATTTGCGCCAGTTCCATGGCACCGAGCGCCGGCGACAACCAGCCGTTGCTGCTGAGCACGTCGACACAGGCCTGAATGAGACGCACCGCTCTGGTCAGCACTGACTCTGTGTCTTGTTGCAGTTCCGGCGGCAACTGAATGCGCGACAGATGCGCTTGCAGCAGTAAATTCACCTGAAAACACTCTGCATGCAGTAATCACCAGCACTCTAGCGCTACTGACTTTGACGTGCGGATCGGTGAACTTCTGCGACTGCGTTTTGTTGGGAACTTTAGAGCTGAGCTGCTTGAGCATGGTGTCTTCTTTGTGACGGATGGGAACGTGCTCGTACTCACTGGCGCTCGAAATAATTTCAATCAGACCACGGATTTTAGTCTTGGCACTCAGAGACATGCTGAACAACTCTGAAAGGCCACCGTTTTCCTACTATTTCTTTAGAAGATGCGAAAGAAAGAAACTACCGATCGTAGTGTAGTTTATGTAGTAATAGGCCGCAATCATGCCCAGGTTTAGTGGTTGCGTGTCCATGTCATCTATGATGGCGATACACTAAATTTGACTAATTACATACATACACGGTGACTCACATATCCCGCCCGGTTTCGCAAGCTCACAACTTTTTGTTTGTGAACAACTGAGATTCGGATATGATACGTGGCCGTACTTCGCATTTTACTGTTTCAAATTTCGGCTTGTTTAATCACGAAATACCGAAAACGGGCAATTCTACCGCAAACTGAGAACTGAGATTAATGCTAAAAATACAGTATAGATAAAAAAAAATGTCCCATCGCTTTTTCGGCCTTCACTCAAGCGTTTCGTTCTCAGTCACTTCTTTACCGATTTGGCTCAAATTTTCAGCAAAAATTAACAACATGGTTGGCTAAATATTCTGCAAGTTTGGTGCCAAAATTCTGACTCATACTGGTTTTATGACCCGAAAACTAGGAATGAGGGTGGTCCACGCAAATTTATTTTTTTTCGGTAATACAAGGTGTACAGTTCTGAAACTTGCAGGAATGATTGGTGTTGCTATTGGGCATAACATACTAAGCGGGCAGCCCTGTAGCTCAAAGGGCACTAAAATGGGGGAATTTCAAAAACATGAGTGAAAATCCCATAGTTAAGAAATCTGCACCTTATAGAATCAAAGCACTGAATCTGTTGTTAATCAACACAGATTGTAGCAGGAAGTTGGACAAATAAATGAACCTGATATTTAAGCTCTGTTCCACACCACAGAAACCATCCCTGCAGCGTTTTTTGAAAATTGAAAATCTTTAGAATCGTCATTTTGCCGGTTTTACGAAGAAAAGTCATATTTCGTCATGTTTTTGAAATTCCCCCATTTTAGTGCCCTTTGAGCTACAGGGCTGCCCGCTTAGTATGTTATGCCCAATAGCAACACCAATCATTCCTGCAAGTTTCAGGACTGTACTCCTTGTATTACCGAAAAAAAATAAATTTGCGTGGACCACCCTCATTCCTAGCTTTCGGGTCATAAAACCAGTATGAGTCGGAATTTTGGCACCACACTTGCAGAATATTTAGCCAACCATGTTGTTAATTTTTGCTGAAAATTTGAGCCAAATCAGTAAAGAAGTGACTGAGAACGAAACGTTTGAGTGAAGGCCGAAAAAACGATGGGACATTTTTTTTATCTATACTGTATTTCAAAAACATGCTTGTGCGCGATTAGCCTAGTGTTTGGTGTTGATAGCATTCTTAAACCATAGGAATTGACGCTCCATTCAGTTTCCAACACAACTCGACGTTTTTAGTAGTTGATATAGCTTTTTCGGTGAAGGAACGTGCAAAATGTGCGGGGTCGTTTGAGTGGAACAAAAACACTGTGATGGTGCAGAGAAAGTTCAGTCTAAAATTTTGGACAAAATGCGAGCCCCATATAGCGGTCCCAGCATCCTCGGTGACATGAATCGCTGCTGTGTGCGACAAAACTCGGAAAAGGAAAGGGCAAAACGGATAGTGATATAGTGCGTACAATTTGTTGAAATTTGAAATAGCAAAATGTCCACTTAACAAAAAAACCAATTCGGTTGACAAACAAAAATTTCGAAGCTTGCGAAACCGGGCGGGATATGTGAATCACCCTGTACATTTTTGGGGCAGAACGGATGGCGTATTCCGCCAACCGGTGCAGGGATGGGACGGTTGTCGCGTGTGACCGTTTACGAGTTACCTTCGATTGTTCGAGATCATTAAGCGTACGCTCAACTGCATCAGACATGTGGTCTGACAAGTGTCTGTGCGACGTTCCTTGCAGGTTGTAGTAGTTGGGATTCTGCGTCATGCGACGGTAGAAGAACGTCCAAGTCAGGTACTGCAACTTTCAAAGATTAGAGAAGCATGAAAAGAAAAAAAACCGCATATTACGTCAATGGCATCCTGCTTAGTTTCAATGATTTTGGTAACGACTTCTGCGTTGAAATGGTCGTGCAGACAGTGATCCAGGTGAGACTCGATAGGGAGCGGCTCGTAGAGAAACTTTTTGAAGAAATCCTTCTTTGATGACTGACACATCAAGACGCATTTGGCTAAAATAGGCAAATAGAAAAACTAAAGCGCCTTAGTAGCAACTAAACAGAACCAGACGTGGGCTAGCATTTCGGCTGAGGGGTGGTAAATTTTCAAATCCTGATGGGGGTAACGGCGGCTGAGGGGATGGTAAGCGAAAAAGTCCGATTTTTTACTAAAATCAAGGTTTGAGGCTTATTTTTCGCTAAAATAGGTTAAAATAAGCTATTTTGAGCACATTTACACCTAGTCTAGCTAGGCATAGATATATAATAGTTTTCTATACAAAATTCTTGCTAAAAATTCCTGACGGGATAGCGGCAGCCTGAGGGGATCAACCCACCTCAGCCTCCCTTTGCCCATGTCTGAACAGAACTGGCCGTTAAAATCAAAATACAATTCTAATCGAACACAGACAAGCAGTACGTACCATCGTCATCGTGCATGGGCCGGTTAGCCTTGCCAACCATCTGCAGTACATCGGTGATGGGAAAGTCATCGTAGGCATGTAGTTTCCCGTTGTAATACTGCGTATCCATAATGATCACCAAATACGCGCTAAACTTTATCGAATAGCACAGCGCCTGACTAGCCACGCACACCTGAAACAGAGACACTCACTTAAATGGACAGAACACATTCAAACTGACGGCCAACCCGATATTTCGTTAGAAACGGTTTCTTTCGGAAAGGTATATAGAAAAGCATACAGGTTTCACCCTTGCTGGGGGACAACCCCTCTGTTAGATATACGGGTGATGCGAAGGGCAGGACTCACCTGCACAGCGCCACTGACAAACAACTGGTCGACGACGCGTCTGTCTGCCTCAGCAACGCCTTCGTGCAAGTAAGCCACACCACTGGTCAGCGTTTCTTTGAGGGTTTTGTCTTGCACCGATTCCAACAGAGACTGCAAGTCGGGGTCGTCCTGCGGCAGATGCAGAAAACGAGTGGCCTTGTTGTCGGCAGCAGCGAATGTCAGCAGGTCGATGGCGGTGAGCCGAGCTTGCTTGCGACTGGGAACAAAGACCAAGGCTGGCTTCGGCTTCAGAACTCCTGCGTGTCGCACGATCTGACAGTAAACCGGCTTGGCCATCGAGGCCAGACGACTGGCCGTGTGACTCAAGTTGAAACCCTAAAACCCCACACTAAACACAACCGCATTTTACTTGACTCACAATCACAAGATGGCTCCTCTGTCTCCAGTCTGGCGCTGAACGGCATATAGCAGTGTCTCGACAATATTTGGCCAAGTGCCAATTATCCCCAACCCATGCTACAGACCAGATTTTCTTTTCAAACTTCCAAAATTGCAAAAGTGATTCGTTAATCCCGGTTTGTTAAGTACGAAAAATCGATGCGTAACTTTAGAATAACAGTGGTTTTTATCTGAAAAACAATGTCTTTGCTTCGATTCACTAATCCGAAAAAAATTAGAAGGTTCCAATTGGCCCGGATTTACGAGCTATGACCGTATGCGAACGGAACAAGCCATACATGTAACAGGTCATCCGCCGATGGGGGGAGGGGGGTTGGGGGGTCTGGCGCCGGCCGGGGGGGGGTCTGAGCCAAAATTTATTTTGGGGGAGGGGCTGGGCACTAAAAAACGCTCAAAAATCGAAAAAAATCGCAATTTTTTGGCTAAAAATTGCTAAAAATCGCTAATTTGGGCTGAAATACAGCTAAAAAGTGCTGTTTTGCAGGCGATTTTGGCAATTTTTGTGTGTGAAATTGTAAAAAATTGCAAAAATTTGCTCGAAAATTTACTTGCCAGAAAAATCGGAGGGGGGGGGTCGGTGAAATCGTCTTGGGGGGCATCCGGGGGGGGGGCTGGCCTAAGTCGGGTGGGCAGACCCCCCAGACCCCCTTGTTACATGTATGGAACAAGCATGGTACTATTATTGGTACCGCTTCCACTACCACCACAGAGCCCGCAGATGTGGTACTACTTACTACCATAATGGTACAAGTAGCAAGCCGGCGCCGGGCTGCGTGATTGCTGTTTGTCTTAGACACTTACTACGATAGAATAAGACGCAATTTCTGAGAGGATTCAGGATTGCTCCCCAAATAGGTATGGGTCACATCGCCGATTTTGCTCATTTTTACATAAGGCGTCAGTAAAGTGGGAAGGCCCAAGTATGAGCCCTGCTGGACACTTCCAAAGTAGGGGTGGTAGAGCGAAAAATACTAAATTCGTGCAGTACAAACACAGCAGAATTTCTACTTTTTCGGAATCGTGTTTCTACATAAAACGCAATTTTTCGTCATAGTCGTGATCAGCATAAAGAATGATCGCGATGCCACATTTTTACCGAAACTCCGACTTCAAGAGCAAACTTCGACCTAACCGCACGCGCCAGTTTTCTCCAAATTTTGTGTGTATGTTGCGCATTTTTAGCAGGCTAAATAATATATAAAATCTGGACTTGGCACAGCACTCTAAGGGGCGTATTCCCGTGTACCAAAGACGGGCCCAATGTCTCGGCGAGTCAGCCGCAAAATTGGTGTGGAGAACAACAATCGCCAAGAACAGCAGTGTGAAGGAAGGCGGATCTATTGGCGTATTCAAAGTCAATCTAGCGCAAATTGTGAACTTATATCGATGGTCGGGACTGGAGGCACGAATTTCCATATTTTTGGCTCTATCACCCACCTACGCAACTTGGAAGGGTGCTCTGCGCTCTGAAGTCCAGCGGGGCTCATACTTTGGGCTTCTGTTTTCCGACGCATACTTTCATATATGTAAAAAAATGAGACCCAGAAAAATTTGGGGAGGCTCCCTTATCAGATCATGAATCCTCTCAGAAATTGCGTCGTAAGCTGACCTGAATGTGTAACTCGAGCGGAATGGGTCTAACGTTGGGGTGGAAGTTGAACGTGTGATGAGTGGAACAGCCCAACCACTGTGCCACGTCACGGGCATTGCTCAAGGAAGAGCTCAACGCCACCACTCGTACGCTGCGTTCCAACAGACTGCTCATGTAGCGCATGCGACTGCACACCACTTCCAAAATTGGCTAAAATCCACAGCCATTTAAAAGCAACTGTACTCCACACCGCAAGTCCCAATAAAACATACCCCATCCTCGCCTCCGATCATGTGCAGCTCGTCGGCGATGAACAAACCGACGGCTTGCACGTTTTTTCGCTGCTTCCACCGACGCGAGAGAATGTCCCACTTCTCGGGCGTGGACACGATCAGATTTCCCTTCGCCAACAACTTCAGATCGGTGCCCGTTTCTCCGGTCAGTAAGACAACACGCTTGCCCAACTGTCGCCCGAACTTGTCCTGCCATTCCAGGTACGTCTGAAAAAATATACACCGTCGCCCGGCCAATAACCACGTAGAGAACAAGCTCACTTGATTGGCCAGACTCTCTTTTGGAGTTACAAAGACGCATTTTGAGTCTGGGATGTTATCAAAGACGCGCAGAAGCGCAAACTCGGCACAAATCGTCTTGCCACTGCCAGTCGGCGCTCCCAGAAACACGTTGTCGTCCGTCTCATACAAGGTGCGGAAAACTAAAGTGACGCGCAGCTCAAAAACAGTCAGCCTTTTCCCGACATTTATGGCACCAGATAGATGGCATTACTTCGGCCCAGACAAGGGGTAGCATTGCGGCTGAGTGAATGGTAAACCAAATTCAAATCCTACCCAAGGGGGGCTCAGCTGAGGGGGGTGGGTTGAGGGGGTGACCAGCAAAAAAGTCCGATTTTTTGCAAAAATCAAGGTTTTTTGGCTTACTTCTCGTTAAAATAGGCGAAATTTTGCTATTATGACTATGAGCTCATTTGCATTGAATTTATGCTTACATTTATAATATCATTTTATACACAAAATTCTTTAAAAAAATTACCGAGGGGGTAGCGGCGGCCTGAGAGGGTAGGTTAGAACCTGAGAGGGCTCGATTGAGGCAATACCACATTGCATTACTTCCAATTATCCCTATGGTATCGGTACGGGCGCATAAGGTATGTAGCCAGTCGAGCGGTCAAGCAGTCATTTACATCTTCAGTAAACAAATAAGTGCCAAAAATGGTATCGGTTCGGTACCCTGACTGTCAAAACAACAAAGACAGTTAGTATAAAAACCAGCGCACCTTGAGTTTGGATGGGATTGAAAACATTAATGCCCTGTTGCTCATAGAGCTTCTGGTACTGTCGGTTGTTCAAAGCAGACAAAGGCAGCGGCTGCAAATCGAGCAGTTCGGTTGGCGGCGGGTATTTTTCCGGCAAGATCAAGTGCTGGAAGGACACGGGCAGCACTGTTTCAGAGCCGAGCCATTTGTCCGACACCACACGGATGAAATACAACGGCGGCAGCGGCTCAAAGACCGGTACGAAGAACTTGATGACGTGCTCATCTTCGCAAAACTTCCTGCAACCGAACTACCTATGCATTGCACTCTAACGTCTAACTCACTTTTTCAGCAGGAAAAATTCGTTGTGCAATACGATTTCGCCGTCTACATCCTCTACAAAAATCCAGAAGCCCTGCGAATTGCTGTGTAGTTTGTCGTCCCACTGAAAATCGGGAGTGATGGTCAGTTCGACACGTAGAGTGGAGCGAGTAATCGGTTGAATGTGAGTGGTGAGCTCCAGCTTCGGAAACTAAAACAGACCATGCAAATGCAGACAGCTTTGCTTCTGACCAACTAGAGCCAACCTGGTGTATGTAGCGGTGAAGTGGTTTTCCCATTTTGGGCATTCGAATCAGTTCGCCCAGCTCGCCCGACGCCAAGTCGTACAAGCGCTCGAACGGAAAATTCTTCTTCTCTATTTTCTTTACCACTTCCTCGGGAATCTTGCGAAATTGACGCAGCGGACTCATCGACTGCCACTGGCGCTTGTCAATCATTTTGCACAGCGCAAGTGTCTTCTAAAAGGTTTGTCGATGACATTGACAAATTTTATGTTGGCTACGGTAAACTAGCCAAAAAATTAGGCAGTTTTTAGCAAAATCGGCAATTTTACAGCCCTACCCAGTAGTGCTGTTAGGCTCTTTTTTTTTTAAAAAAAGCTTTTTTTGAAGGCCCATTTCGAAAATTTTTTATTTTATTCACAGTATGGAAATTTTGGGGGAAAATCGCTGAATTTAGCGTCAGATATACATTAGCAGTGCAGTTCTATCAATTTATACTAATCCTAAAAATAGGTTTTGAAGGGCAGCAGCCACTCTGTGAGCAATGCTGCAGGTAGAATGTCGAGTCTCAGGCTGTAACACTACTGTATGTTTGAACCAAAGTATCAGCTTTTGTATTTAAAGCTGCTTCTGATGCATTCTTGCATCTCCTACAAGCTATATCTCATGCTAGGAAAAAAAATTTGAAAAAAAATTTCGAAATGAAAAATTTTCACAAAAAAAGCTTTTTTGGCTTTCAAAAAAAATTTTTTTACAACTCCACTACCCGGGTGCCGCCCAGTTCGGTGTGGCCGTTTGGGTGTGGGCCGTTTGGGTGCGGCCGGTTCGGTGTGGGCCGGTTTGGTGTGGGTCCCGTTTCGGTGCAAGGCCGTTTCGGTGTGGGTCGATTCGGTGTGCGCCAGTTCGGTGCAGGTCGGTTTGGTTTGAGCGTTTAGTGTTGGCTTTGTGTTGCTCTGTCACCTGCCACTAAGACGACCCCTGCTGCATTTGCTTTGTATTTTCTTTTACTCCAACAAAGCTGTATTCTTTAGATCCTAAAGGCAAGGAGAGAGGAGTTCTCTGTACTGAAAATTTACTCTTCTTACTCAGAACTCAGTATTCAAACTCAGTACTTTTTATTCCGTTAGAACCACGAATACACTAATCAGGGGAAGCGCGTTTGCGCTTCACGGGGGTTTGTTGGTCATTTGCGGTCTATAAAGATTCTTAGAGATCGTGTGGTGGGGCGGAAAATGCGCTTCCTCTATTATGCTCAGGTTTTTTATTTTTGTCGTATTTTGTGCCAAAAAGGGGTCATTTTTGGGTGTTCCTTTTAGCTGTAACTTTTGCGTTTGTGAACGGATCTGGCTGGTTTCTGCAGACGTTATATAACTTTTTGGGTTCTATCTTTTGTGAAATTTTCAGGAAAATCGAGTCATTCGTTTTGGATTTAGGACTTCAAAAAGATTTTTTTGAGGGGGGGTGATCCTCGGGGTCACTTTTTTAGCAGTTTTTCGAGTTTTTTGCATGCTTCTTTAGGTCTTTTGGGTTCGTGTTTTATATCAAAATGTTCGCCATTTTCGGGGAAATCTCATGGTGTTTTTAGTTTTTGTGTAGTGTTTTTCGTTTTTGAGTTATTTTCGATGCAATTTTTCAGTTTTTGCGCAACTAATTGCGCAACGAGGGAATGAGTGGTATCTTTGAAAATTTCAGGGTTATATTAGGTTGTTATGGTCTTCAATGCAAGAATGGGTGGAGTTGTCCACCTACTCCTGAACATGAGCTATGGCTGTTTGAACATAGGGTGGTTTTGTATTTTTTCCGACTTTATCTAGCTGTAACATTTGCGTGTGTGAACCGATCTGGCTGGTTTCTGCAGAAGTTGTAGAGGCTGTTGGGTTGTGCGTTTCCTGAAAATTTCAGGGAAATCCATTCATTGGTTTTGAATTGAGGAGCTGAAAAAATTTTTGTTTGCGGGACGAAATCGTCCGGGTTAGTATTTTTTGCAGTTTTTCGAGTTTTTTTACATGTTTTTTCGGTGTTTTGGATTTATGTTTCATATCAGAATGTTCGGCACTTTACGGGGAATCTGATGGTGCTTTTAGTTTTTCTGTAGTGTTTTGGGTTTTTGAGTTATTTTCGATGCAATTTTTCGATTTTGGCGGAATTTATTGCGGAACGAGGGAAGGAGTGGCATCATTAAAAACTTCAGGGTTACATTAGTTTATTATACCCTTCAAAGCAAGAATGGGTGGAGTTGTCTACCTACTCCTGAACTTGACCTATGACCGTTTGAAGACAGGGTGGTTTTTGTATTTAAGCCCAAAAACGCCTATATTGCCTTAAATAAGCGAAAATTTTCTCCCTCTGGGAGGGGGCTGGGCATACATGTAACAGCTCCGGGCCGACATGGGGGTAGGGGGGGTTTCCTCAAGTGGGGGGTCGAGGGGGGGTCGCCCAGATGGGCGGTCCCAAAAATCAAAAAGCTCCAAAACGCCTGGAAATGCGTTTTTAGCACGTTTTTTCAGTAAGGACGCTAAAAATCACAATTTTAAGCTGCCAAATAGCGTTTTAGAGCAAAAAACAAGCAAAAAGTGACAAAGGGCTTACAAAAACACCGATTTCTCTTCAATATCAGCAGTGGAAACGCCAAATTCGGTTCCCAAAGGCTTTTGAAGCGAATTTTAGGCTAAAAATTAGTGATTTATGAGCCAGTTTGTTAGTACTGGGAGCGACTACTAGTACTTGTATTTTTGGGTTGGGGGGAGCCTTAACCTGTCTCGGGGGGCGGTGGTGAGGGGGTTTTGGCCTTTCCAGCAGGGGGTAACCCCCCAAACCCTCCTAGTACATGTATGGGGCTGGGGAAGGGGGTATGGGCAGGCGAGGGGGGTAAACCCCCTTACCCCCTGGCCCATGTATGGCTGTAACTTTATAGAAAATTTTCAAACGACAGTATGTGATTCAGTTAGAAGTACCATTGTGATAAAATTCAAACAAAACTTTTCAAATGACAGTATGTAACTTACATGTAACAGGGGGTCTGAGGGTCGGCCCCCACCCCAATTAGGCCAGACCCCCCGGATGGGGGACCCCTACCCCCGATGTGATTTTGCCGACCCCCCTCCAATTTTTCTGGCAAGTAATTTTTTGAGCAAATTTTTGCAATTTTTTACAATTTTAGACACAAAAATTGCCAAAATCCACTGCAAAATAGCACTGTTTAGCTGTATTTAACCCCAAAATAGCGATTTTTGGCGATTTTTAGCCCAAAAATTGCGATTTTTTTCGAATTTTGAGCGTTTTTTAGTGCCCAACCCCCTCCCCCTTCATCGGATGAGCTGTTACATGTATGGTATGTAATCCAGTGAGAAGTAGCATCGTGATAAAATTTAAACAAAAGTTTTCGAACAACAGTAATGTAATCCAGGGGAAGTAGCATTGCGGTAAAATTGACAGAAAATTTTTATGCGACAGTATGTAATCCCGCCACAAGTACGATTGTGATAAAATTTAAACAAAACTTTTCAAACAACAGTATGTAATCCAGCGAGAAGTAGCAGTGTGGTAAAATTGAAAGAAAATTTTCAAACGACAGTATGTGATTCAGTGAGAAGTAGCATCGTGAAAAAAATTTTAAAAAATTTTCAAATGACAGTATGTAATCCAGTGAGAGGTAGCATAGTGGTAAAATTTAAGCTAACTTTTCAAACGACAGTATGTGATTTAGTGAGAAGTACCATCGTGATAAAATTTAAACAAAAATTTTTAAACGACAGTATGTAATTCAGTGAGAAGTACCATACCATCATGCATCATGATAAAAATTAGACAAGATGTGCTGTTAAGTCATCCCATCATGGAAATGCATACAATTGGGGTCAAGGGAAACAAGAAAAATGTTTCTTAGTACTGGTGCTGTTACGTTCTTGTATTTTGAAGTTAGCTAGGGGTTTCCCTAAACTGTCTCACTCATGGCATGGAGTATGGTGTCGCGTGTAAAGGGAGGGATATCTCTGCAAAGTATTCCCCATCACAATAGGGAATATATTAATAACGTGGGTTTGTTGGTGTCAGTATCCAAGATGTAAAGAATAGGATATCAACTTTAGCTCCAAACCCCAACTAGCCAACAAACCCACCCCGCGCAAAGGCAATCGCCACGGCACTGCTGAATGCGTCTGAGTCGTGTGCATCTTGTCTTGCGCTTATGGCTTACTAACGCCAGTTGTTTTCTGTTCTACGGATCGATTCTAGGTCAAAATGCCATGGAATAAGGGTCCCGACCACCCAGATGGCCAAATCTGAGCCTAAGCTCATGCCCCGGTAGCCAGCTCGCTTCAACCGTTTTTCGTTTATGCAGGCAGTGTACATTTTATGATTGAATAAAAGAACTAGATTTTGGAGTTTGCAGAGCTTAGATTGATGGCTGTTGAATAAGGGTCGTGACCAACCAGACAACATAGCTATGCATAGATATTTAGATCTATATCTTTTTTATGAGATTCCGTTCTTTACCCTCCATATAGCTTTAGCTTAACAGTAGTAGGGTAACCATTGGAACATCGCTTGCCACTGAAGGTCGATTGCGCAAAACAATTCCATGGAAAAGCGATACCACAGAGTTGATTACAGTATGTCCCTGGCCAAACGTTACATCTAGTAGAACAAGTGATTTTCTCTTGCTAAAAGATACAATAGCATAGATCGACCTACATACTGTATGGTTGGTCATAGTTTTCATTGTGAGCAAATGCATTCTATGTCTAGAAAAGAAGTAATTCTTGACATAATAAAACTCGGATTGCCCCAAAAACTCATTGTCATGGGTTAAATACGGAAAGACAAAGATAATATTAAAGAGCACTACTTAATTTTCAGTGGAACGCCATAGCCTGAAATTCCTTGAAACATTTGTATACTTATAATATAAACTGAATGATATTCCATAAACGACATCATTCTACAAGAAAGAATGGGGCTAAGCTGAGAGCTTAGGACATCATAACCTAAAAAAAGAAGCATGATTATTGCTTTGTTTATAATTTATCATTTTTAGGCAAAATTATTGCTGCTTTATTAGTATGACTGATTGCATAATATAGTCAGTTAAGCAATGTCCCAATGGCCATATTAAAGAAGCATGAATGGACTTGCCTGCTTGCCTAGTGCCCAGAAGCAACCAAATTTATTTAGGCAAAAACATAAAGCAACGTCGCTTTAATGAGAGGGAGTCCTGCAAAACACTCAACGCGATTTGGTGTGGAGGTCTACAGACTGTTTACCATATACAGAGTCAGTGCTTAAGCTGTAATTAGGAACTGTGCCTTTTCAACCAATCTTTTATATTGATAAAAATATTTATGTTGTTCCTCACTAAATATGGTATGGGCCAAAAAATGTCCACCCCTATTTTCGAACTTTACTCAACAGATTTGTTCTCAGTCATTTGTTTGTCGATTTGGCTCAACTTTCTAGGATTAATTAACAATACAACTGGGTAGGCACTGCGCTAGTTTGGTGCGAAAATTCAAAATCGTTCCGGTTTTATTACCAAAAAACTAAGATTTATGGTGGTCCATGCAAACTTCAATTCTTTCGGCATTTCAAAGACTAATGGTTATGAAACTTGCAGGAATGATTGGTGTTGCCATTGGCATAACATACTGAGTTGGCAGCCATGTAGCTCAAATGGGAGCAAAATTTCGGAATTTGGACGTGATATTTGAACTCTATTGCACATGATAGAAACGTTCCCCACAGTGTTTTTGAAAAATCGAAAATTTTCAGAATCATCATTTCACCAGTTTTATGAAGAAAAGTGACATTTTGTCACGTTTTTGAAATTCTCCAATTTTAGAGCCGTTTGAGCTGCAGCACTGGACCGGTAATACAAAGATGCTGTGTTCGATTCCCAGCTACGCCATTGCACATGCCTAAGTTTTTCACCTTTCATTCAATTTGGCTACACTAGTTCAGCTTGAGTTTTATGCTTGTGGCTTCTACCCGCTCATCATTACTGGCTAGCTTTCTCAAATACTGAGTTTAAGGTGTTAGTCTGGCATCGGCGTGTAGCTTAGTGGTTAGAGCACTGGATTGGCAATCCAAAGGTGCTGGGTTGGATTCCCAGCTACGCTATTGCACATGCCTAACTTTTTCACCTTTCATTCAATAGGGCTACCCACTCAGTATGTTATGCCAATCTGGGTGGTCGGGACCCTTATTCCATGGCATTTTGACCTAGAATCGATCCGTAGAACAGAAAACAACTGGCGTTAGTAAGCCATAAGCGCAAGACAAGATGCACACGACTCAGACGCATTCAGCAGTGCCGTGGCGATTGCCTTTGCGCGGGGTGGGTTTGTTGGCTAGTTGGGGTTTGGAGCTAAAGTTGATATCCTATTCTTTACATCTTGGATACTGACACCAACAAACCCACGTTATTAATATATTCCCTATTGTGATGGGGAATACTTTGCAGAGATTTTAGAATGCTGATCGATGAACGTATAACGATGTGCTACCTAGAGGGTTATGCGTACGGACTTTCCGTTAATTACTGTAGAGGCAGTAGGGGTGACTAGCACCTGCTGCGTCAGTTTTAAAAGTGGGAGGCTTGAAACTGCAGTCGCGATTACCGGCGGCCGTACTAAGCTGGTCAGTGTGATCCGACACAGACGGTTGCCCAGGATATTGATGGGAATGCTGATCAGTTTCACCGACCGATCAGTTCGTCAACTGGTTGACTCAATAAATGCACGACCAGTTTGTTAGCCATCCTAGATTGCGAGAAAAAAGTCATAGCTTTTCTAAGTCTTATGACCTAAACAATCAGGAAATCTAATGTAACCAGAAAACTTTTCAGCGGTTGAGTGTAGCTTTACATCACTACCTATACTTGCACAAATTTCTATCAAACAGCACTACAAAAATAAATAGTCTGCTTGCGTGTTGCGTTGCGGCATGTACGTATATGCTAGATTAGCGTCCAGTCTAAAATTCCAAAATTACACCAAAAAGTCTGGTAGGTTCCGTCAACAGGCGTTAAGTACAGGGCCTGACTAAATCAATTTGCTTTTCCAAACAAACAATTGCTTAATTGATGCCTTCTAACATAAGCTATGCTGTCTCAGATCTATTGTGTGAGTGATTGACACCCCTCATTAGCCTCTTAATTGGAACTGAACAGGTTACACTCAAAGCACCACACGGACCTGCCGGAACTATGTCGCACCCAACCGGCCCACACCGAACCGACCCACACCGAACTGGCCCTGCACCGAAACGGGACACGCACCCAACCGGCCCACACCGAACCGGCTGCACCCAAACGGCCCACACCCAAACGGCCACACCGAACTGTACCCTACCCCTACTACCCAGTCGGCAGCCAACTGATTGTATGAAGAGCTACCTGAGTCAGTTGTGCCCAGCCGCGCCATAAAACAATTTCGTAGATGGCCCTCATCAAGCGTCCGGCACTCTGAGCAATGAAAACCATGTCAGACTGGAGTGCGAAGCCTTCCAGCTTCAGCTGCGATATGTAGGCTTGCAACAGAACGTTGGTCTTGGCGCTGGGTTCCTCCAATGATTCCTTGATGGGGATCGGCACTCGCTCGGCCAGCTTCTGCAGCTCGATCTTCTCCTCCTCCCGCACCATTATATTCTTGAACTCGGACGACAGCGAAAAGACTCGAAACAGCTCGATCTCTGATAAGGTCGGTTTTAGTAGTTGATTGTAGGTGGTCATCGACTCGTACGTGCAGTAGTAGTGACTGGCGATTCTTCCCAGCTCCGTCACCTGCAAACACAACTCATTCTAACCTAAGTAGCTCTTGACGTCTTGACCAGGTAGTTTACGCTATCCCGTGTGTCACCGCAGCCCCGGTACCCGTGGAAGCGGTGTGTTTGTGGGTTCGAAACCTGTGGAGGCGATGGGAAGTAGTCGACACAAAGCCCAACCCAGGCCGTCGAAAGTCAGCGATGACAAGTAGATAAATGGGAAACAAACCTTAGCTGACTTGCACACACCGACAGCAAAGGGAAGGGATGTTGTTAAGGAGGCTGCCGGACCTTGTGTCTCTTCCTGCTCTACAGCAGTTGGCTACTTCTAGTCCGAAAGGACAAAAAGTTACAACAACAACAGCTCAACTCGGTCATGGATTTGTCGAAACAAGATACCGCCTCATGTAATACCGGCACCACACTCACACTAGTTACCTGGAAATTTCCTGACTTCTTGTCGTACTTGAGCAGGTTTCCCTTGTCCAGCATGCTGGCGGCCGTGTGCACCAGATCGGCGCGTCGCTGCTCCAACAAAGGATCGGCTTTGAGTGCGTCGTGCGACACGCCGTACAAGGTCGGCGCCCGCAACATTCTAACGTAGAGGTACGTATAGGCCAGCCACTCCATAGCTTCCTTCACGTTGTTCACCGTGCCCAACACCACCTCTGCGTTGACACAGTCGGCCAGCTTGGAGATCATCTGACTCTCTATTGGCAGCTACAACATCATCGCTACACTACACACCTACTGACCCTTGTCCACCCTCCCCTCTGAACGCAACCAAGGGACTTGATCATACATGTACTAGGGGGTTTGGGGGTTACCCCCCTAGCTGAAAAGGCCAACGTCCCCCCCGACCCAAAAATACAAGTACTAGTAGTCGCTCCCAGTACTAACAAACTGGCTCAGAAATCACTAATTTTTACTTGTTACATGACGTATGGAATTGATAATAAGCTGTAAACGTACCTGCTGATTCATTAGCGACAAGTAGTACTGCAATTCGCTGTGGTTGGTGATCATGATTCCCTGACCCTTGGTGTCGTACTGCGGTCGACCTCCACGGCCGAACATCTGCATCACATCCAGAGCTCCCAACTCCACCCAGCGACCTTTCTCCGAGCTGTACACTTGCGTGCCTTTGATGATTACTGTGTGCGCCGGCAAATTCACTCCCCAAGCTAGTGTAGCTGTCGACACCAGCACTTGGATGTGACGGTCGGCAAACAAATCCTCCACCAACGTTCGATCGACCCTGGAATAAAAAGACTTAAAAAACTGAAGGCTGACTTGACTTGAAAACGCGCACCTAGTCATTCCAGCGTGGTGAATGGCGAAGCCGTAGGGCAGCAAGTCTCTCAGCTCGGGATTCTTCACCTGCTCGGCCTCTGTGCGTAGAATCTCGGTCGAGGCGCTTCCTTCTTTCATGAAGTAGCTAAGCGTGTCTCGCTCCAGACAGGCGTCGCGAATAGCGCGCGCTGTCTTCCCGGTTTCCTTGCGAGAATGCACGAACACCAACACCTGAAATACAGATAAACTGCAAACCAGTCAAGCGGAAGCCTCTGTTCTACCTGGTTCTTTCCGGCGTGTTCCATAATCTTCTCGTAGACAACTTCATTGGCGGCAGTAAAGCGCTTAATGGCTTTCTTCTCAGTGATGCCGACGTACTGCTGTTCGAGCGGCACTGGCCGGAAGCTGTTGTCGAAGTAGAAGAGGTTCTTGCGCTCGACGCGAAGAAAGGTAGCCACGTCTTCGTAGTTTGGCAGTGTGGCCGACAAACCCACCAATCGCACCTCCTCCTGCGTCTGCTCCATCTGTCTGATCAGTCTGTAAATAGCAGTTTTATCAATCATTATCTATCACCCAGTTAACCTTCTCTACCTGGCAACAAGAGCCTCCAAAACAGGACCGCGGTCATCGTGTAGCAGATGGATTTCGTCAAAAATCACAACCCGAACCATTTGAGTGTACGTACGTTCGCCGCCTAAACAGTTTGACCTAAGTACATGCGATCCGATCCGATCCGATGTGCGGGGGGCCTTACGGCCTGCGATCAGACTCGAGGTCCATTTCGCTTCCCCGTGATTCGTCATCTCGGACGTTTGCCCTTCTTTCACTGCCAAGCCACTCAAGCCATGCTGTTGGGCGCCAGGTACTAAGAGAGTGCCTGGCGTGGTGACGTCATGGTGCTGACAGCTCCCAACGGCCGCCCCGGCCAGTGGCACTAAACCGGTATCAGCCTTATTGCTGGTCTCTCAGACAGCTCCTGACGTCGTTGATCTTCCCTCCAACGCGGCATGCTTTTTGGAGCGGCTTTCGGTGCAACGGCAGATCCAGTTGGTTCCCATTTTACCTACTCACTGTAACCAGTTTTCGGTGGCCTGGGTGGAGCGTTGTGCCGACGACCAACTCTTTGCAGCAAGAAACTTGCCGCGCCGAGAGGATGAACCACTACAACCGCTAGGGATGCAGGGGCCGCCGTGACTCAGAGGCAGCGAGCTACCCACTGAGCCAACGACGCGGCCTAAGTACATGCTTGCTCATTTAACTTTTTTCGCACCGGTGGTGTGCAGCTACAGGGTGTCTCAAAAAATGACCACATTTCTTTTTACTGCCATTTCCGCAAATTTTGACCAAATGGGCTGAAATTTGAACCATAGGTGCCACAATTCCGGGAATCTTATGTGTTAAAATTTGGTGCACTAGGCTTGACTCATTCCCGAGAAATTTCAAAAAAAGTGAAATTTGGTTATTTCAATAGCCGGTCACCGAAAAAATGGAAACATTTCTTTTTCCAGTATCTTTCCTAATTTTTGTCGGAATTGGATGAAATTTGGAGTGTAAACGCAGAAAATCAGGGTAATTCGTGTGTAAACGTTGACGCATAAACTCCGACGCTACCGTTAGAGTTCTTCTTACAACTGAAGCGCGCGAAGATCAAATTTAGCGATGTATAGCAACTGCATGTGTTAGGTGGAGCTGAGTTATAGCGTCAACTTTTACACACGAATTACCCTGAATTTCTGCGTTTACACTCCAAATTTCATCCAATTCCGACAAAAATCGGGATAGATACAGGAAAAAGACATGTTTCCATTTTTTCGGTGACCGGCTTTCACTATTGAAATTACCAATTTTCTCTTCTTTTGAAATTTCTCGGGAATGAGTCAAGCCTAGTGCACTAAACTTTAACACATAAAATTCCCCGAATTTTGGCACCTATTTTTCAGCCTATTTGGTCAATATTTGCGGAAATGGCAGTAAAAAGAAATGTGATTTTTTGAGACACCCTGTATTTAATATTTTGCATTTTCCCGACATTAAACAACTGACTTTCATTTTTATGATTAGGAAAAAATCTTGAGAGAGACAATCTTCTTTAAAATGGTTCCAGCGTATTCAGTCCGCTGATATAAAGCGGTGTACCTTTCCACGCACCGAGGCAAGCCCTTCGAAAACTTTACGCATGCTGGGTAGTACGCCACTATCAAAACAAAATTGTATGTTTAAATGAAATGTAATGTAACAATTTATTGTTCTTTGAGATGCATACCTCCCACCATTGAAGACAAAACCTGCTCAACAGCATAGCCCGCATCAAAAACCTTGACACCAACGGAAAACACAGTTTCCACGAAACTGGTCACACAAGCATCAAACTGAAACCGACCAGCATTGCCTGCTAATTTGGTATGCAATTCTAAACCTCTATCTTGACTACAAAAATACAGAAAGTAAAGACAATGGGCGCCACAACAGGTCGTCCCTTTTAGCTGAACCTCCATCTGCCAAAAATGCCAAGTTACGGAATTTCGGTTCAGCCATTCTGCTATCTGGAGGGGAGGCGCCCTACCAAAAGAGTCGAAGTATGTAGACTGACCGTCGCTCGAGATGTAAATAGCGACCCAATGAGATCCGGGTTGGTGCAAGGCGTCAAGATTAGCTATCAGTGATGCGGGATACACTTTCAGTTGAGCAGGCAGTTCGTCCCTTGCAAAAACTCCCAAAAAGTGCGGAGATACAACTGCGTCACGCATACAAACCACGCGTAATGTGTGTGCATTCATTTGTGTTCGAAGGACCGCCGTACACCAGCCCGCCGGGCGTTACAATGATGTCTGACTCCGAAGCAATACGCAAACAATGCTCACGTCAAATGACGTCATTGCATCGGATCCAACGCAAAATCGATTGTGTCTGGCGGTGGACACAAAAAACAAACCATTATCACAGTCAGGCACTCAACGGCACACATGGTACTGGTCAGCATACGTGTGCATGGGGGGTGCCCAGGGGGGGACAGGGGGGGACGAAAATTAAAATCTACCAAACGTTGCTAGAGGCTGCTAGAAAGCCTCCAGATGCGTTTTTGAGCCACAGAAATTAATTTTGGCAACTACGCAACTACGCACCCTTCCTCCAGCCAACTACGCACCAAAACCGAAATTTTTTCAAAATTTCCTGGAAAATTTCGATTTATTGCCGATGTTTCTATCAGAAAAGTGGTTTTTTTGCAATTTTTTGTCGAAAATTTGATTTTGACCGCAAATTTTTGAATTTTAACCGAAAATTTCGTATTTTTAGCCAAAATTTCGGACAAAATTCAAATTTCCCGCCAAAATTTTGGGCGAAAATTCAAATTTCCCGCCAACATTTGAATTTCCAACCGAAAATTTGCACCTATATCCAGGCAACTACGCACAGAGACCTGGCCGTCCCTCCCTGAGCCGCCGACCATGCACATGTATGCTGGTCAGACATGGGCTAGCATTTCGGCTGACGGGGGGTAGGAGCGCCTGAGGGGGACTGAAGGGGTGGTAAGCCAAAAAGTCCGATTTTTGGCTAAAATCAATGTATTTTGGCCTATTTTTCATTAAAATAAGCTATTCTGAGCTCATTAACACCTAATCCAGGAATATTTTTATCATAATTTTCCATAGAAAATTCTTCCAAAAAATTCCTGAGGGTGAGGGGGTAGCGGCCGGCTGAGGGGGTAGGTCAGAGCCTGAGGGGGCCAACCCCACCCCAGCCCCCCTTTGCCCATGTCTGGTAGTGGTACCTTAGGCCGATAAATGGCTGTCTGTCTCACCTTTTCTTGTAATAATATCGAATTTCTCGGGGGTGCAGACGATAATCTGCGTTTCCATAATCTGCTCCTTTGACATCTGGTGGTCGCCGGTCAGTTCGCCGACCTTCAGTCCGTAGGAGTTGAGTCTCTTCGTAAAATTGCCCACCATCTCCTGCACTAACGAGCGCATCGGTGCCACGTAGATGCACTTGAAGTCGTCGGCGTTGATAGTTCCGTCGGCGTTGGTGTGCTTGCTGATCTCGCGTAACAGACACAGCAAAGCAACGTTAGTTTTTCCGGCTCCCTGCAAGTAACGAACGTCGTTCAACTGACAACAAACAACAACAATGCTGACCATACATGTAACAGGGGTCTACCCCCCACCCGACTTAAGTCAGACCCCCCTCCGATTCTTCTGGCAAGTTTGAGCAAATTTTTGCAATTTTTTTACAATTTCAGACACAAAAAGTGCCAAAATCGCCTGCAAAACAGCACTTTTTAGCTGTATTTCAGCCCAAATTAGCGATTTTTGAGCGTTTTTTAGTGCCCAACCCCCCCTCCCAAAATTTTGGCTCAGACCCCCCGGCCGGCGCCAGACCCCCCAACCCCGCTCCCCCTTCGGCGGATGACCTGTTACATGAATGCTGCTGACTTACAGTTGGAGCGCACAACAACAAATTTCCGTCTGCTTCTAAAGCGGCTTTGTGCAGTTTCGACTGAATGCGATTCAACGTTCGGTAGCCCTCGAAGGCAGGCTGGGCGTACTTTGGTAAATCCTCAATGGACACCAGTTTCTGAAATGCAGCGCGTAAACAAGTAGCTTATTACTAGAACACACACCTCATTTTGGTCGAACGGCTTCGGTTTAAGCGCAGGAACGTGCACTTCTTCGTACGCTGAAAACCAATAGAAACGGTGACAAAAGCAAGACAACAAAAGACAAGTGTAGTACCTTTTCTTTGTTTTCTGTAGGAGCCATCAGGCAGCTGGCAGCGCTTGTTGCTCATAAAATGCGAGCCCTGTTGGAAGGACAGATCGTCCAGAGCCAACATCCTCCGCTGTTGCAGCCATCCTCCCTCGTCCACCTCCATACGAGCCTCGACTTCGCGTCGACTTTGGCGCGCTTTCTCGCGCTTCTGCCGTTGCGTCTAAAAACTACCACTTTACCGGTTTCACACTGGAGTGTAGGCGTTCGGCTTAGAGACAAACCTCAATAATGTCTTGTTGTTCGGTCTCCTGTAGTTGATGGAGGATTTGAGCCAACTCTGGGTCCTGCTTCATCTCCGACTGAATCTTTTCTTTCTCCGAATCGCTCTGCGCCTGCGCCAACAAGGTGCAGTAGAGAATCATCGGTCTGTACTGACGCAAGGTTTTGACGAACTCGAACTGGTCGAAGCCCAACAAAACCACCAGCTGATTTTCACACTGAACATCGTCGGTGGCATTCTGAAATAGACCGCGCTGAAATGCAAATCGAATCGGCAGAGGAGACTGTCTAACCTTCAGAATCTCCAGAACTTCCTTGACCTTTTGCTGCGCCACTAATCTGTCGTCGATGAACTTGCTGAGACTGCGCTGTAGCCAATAGGCATCGACGTCATGAGGGCGAAGCTTTCGCTGGTCGGCTCCCTCCTGACCTTCCTCATCGAAGTCTGTGGTGCGCAAGGTTATGTCGTAATCAGCTTCCACTCCCTCAGCGTCCATGTCATCGTCGTCTTCTCTGATTTCATCCACTACATCATCTTCTGCCTAAAGCATTCCATTTCTTTCTGCCCACCTACCATTCAATCAATTCCATTTTCTAAACGAATGATACAATATAATTCGATTTTGTGATCACGCCTTGTGACTAGCGATCGACGGGAATTCCGGTTCGGGCGATGAAGGTGAATTATTAATTGCTTGACCAAGTAAGGAGCGACGCTTCGACATACGTATATGGGAGAAAAGGACCAAGCTCAAAATATCCCCAAAAAGCATAAAACTGAAGCTGACCTCTTCGTCTGAGTCTTCAAACTGCACGTTGACTCCGTAAGTTTCATCGAGTTCCTCTTTCTCAAGATTTCTGCGTTGTTCGTCGCCGGTACTGAAGTCAGTCACTTTCTTTCCCAGATTGACCAGCAAAGCGAAGCGTTCGTCAGCTAAGGGGCCCAGCAAATCTTCTACTTCCTTCTTACGGTCCTTGTCTTTGATGCGCTCCGATTTTAGCGTCGCCAACACTTCGTCGGCCGCACCGCATAGAATATCTCGAGGCTAAAATTACAGAGCTGCTGGTACGAAGACGACCGTTCTTTCTCTAGACACCGACCTGATCTCCCAGAGCTTCCTGAATGAAGGCCAGAATAACTTCGTAGGTCTTTCTGGTCTCTTGTGTCCTCGGTTTGTACAGACCAACCATTTCGTCCATGCTTTCTGACAACAGACCGCGACCCTTCTTCACCAACTCTCCTTGTTCGTCCGTGGCACGTTTGGGCTTCCTGAAGAAAATCAACAAAATGAGACAAGAACACATCACTTCGACAACATCCTTTTCGAAATCATCACCGCTCAGCAAAGTCAACATCAGCCACTGCTTTCTGTAGTGACTGTTACAGACGTATGAACTCAGACAGGAAAACACAAACACGCTAGCTAACTAGAGTGTCTGATACTAATTAAGCTAACTGCCAAATTGGGTTATTGTGTTGTGTTTCCTATTGGGGTTTTGTTCTGGTACCTCAATGCGAATTTGGACCTTAAAATATTCAACGTTCGATCCATAATTAGCTAATCAATTAGCCTTTCCGAGCTAATCAATTAGCAGAATTTATGCGATTTCTTGCGGTGGATCGTTTTCTAATTAGCTTTCACGTTCTTATCTAAAGGAAATTTCTCTATTTTGGCTTTTTCAATTGATACAAAAACTTGGTTCACTCAAAGGAACAAGTACTATTCTAAAAGGTGCGAACGCCGTTTACAAACTTTGTATGGGACCAGACCAGGCAAAGCCTGAAAAAACTTCGCCTGAGCTATCTGCGTCAAAGTGGTATTGGGCAGTGGCGTATTTGAGGGTGACAGGTATTGTGATTGGGTGCTGGGTTTTTCACCTATTGGTCGACCTGTAACGCTAACACAAGGCAAAACAAATAAATTAAAGAGCAGTGTTCTGCTTGAAGAGGCTGGGCTATCATAAACATACTTTTTCTTCGGTTCGGGCATGGGCGGCTTAGTTCTGACAAATTTGTCGCCCATTTTAACATCCTTGAGAATGTCTCTGGTGAGTGGCATAACCTCCCCCGTAGGCTCATCTTTGCCTCTGCGTTCTGTGAGCGAGTGGTCAACTTGTAACACCAAATTGGAGTTCTGAAATTACAAAACCTTCGTTTGTTGCCAAATAGTTACATCAGACAGTGGTAAGAGAAAGAGAAAACTAATTAAGAAATGTTGTAAGTGTTGACTCCATGTAGATTGGGGTGGGGCTGCATCTCTCTCTCCTTCCACAGCTTCTGAACTTACAGCTTTATACTCGTACTGCAAATTTCTGGCTACTTCATCTGCCATTCTTTGTAAATTGCTCTTTCTATCTGTCAATCCCAATCACAGCGCAGCAAACACTAAAAAACCATTGTGCATTTCATCATAGAGGTAATCAATAATAACAGATCGTCGCGCATAAATTGTCCGGTGCTGATAAATAAAAATACAGTATGGGCCAAAAAAAAAGTCCACCCCTGTTTCCAACTCAACTCAACTGTTCTCGGGTATTTCTTTTTCGATTTCGCTCAACTTTTCAGGATTAATTAACAACATAACCGGTAGACACTGTTCTAGTTTAGTGTGAAAACTCCATCTCGTTCCGGTTTTATTACCCAAAAACTAAGATTTAGGGTGGTCCACAATTCTTTCGGTATTTCAAAGAGTTTGGGTTTGAAACTTGCAGGAATGATTGATGTTGCCATTGCGAATAACATACTGAATTGGCCGCCCTGTAGCTCAAAGGGCATCACTTTCTACAATGAAAGCACTGAATCAGCTGTTAATCAACAGAGATTGTAGTGGGAAGTTCGACAAATGACTGAACATGATATATGAACTCTATTCCACATGATAGAAACCTTTTTGGAAAATCGAAAATCTTCAGAATCATCATTTCACCAGTTTTATGAAGAAAAAATGGGGGTGGACATCTTTTGGCCCATACAGTATGTAATGTAGTTAGTATCCAGACAGTTTGAAATTTCTACTCAGTTTAGCAACATGGGAAACTTAGAGACCTGGCCAAATCCTGTCTGTCCAGATCGCAAATTGGAGACTTCCACATATCCTCTTATTACCCGCCACATGGCAGAGAGTTCTTTAAAAACTTGTCCCTAAGTAGTGATCGGAAAAGAAATTTCGATCTCTCTAGCGTTTAGGTTTTTCTAGCAGCGTGTGTGGACAGCTTTAAGAGAAGTTCAACAAAACAAACCGTGCTGAAAATGTTCATTAGTTCCGGATAGGGTTTGACTAGAACCAGATCTTTGGGTCTGATCGGAATCGGAACTAAATCACAGTTCCGAATAGGGATGGGACCGGTATACGGTATCATACGGTATTTTTGGCCATACGGTATTATACGGTACACAGTATTTTTACACCGTATAATATCGTATAATTAGAACTGAATCAGCAAGATTTTTGCAGTAAATTCATGTCATTTTCGTGCTTTCAAAGGTGCCAGTACTGTTTTCTGGTTTTGTAAGCCATGTTATCGGTTAGAAAAACACAAAAATCTACCTTTATGGCAGTTTTTTGGCTTCCTAGAAATGGAAAATGTGATAATACAAGTACTTGTAAAATGTTGAGAAACCTGCAGTTTTGCTTTTGAATAAAATCAACGTATTTTTGGTTAGCATTTCACTAACTTGAAATGAAGCAAATCTGCCCAACCAAAATACAGTTATTAATATTTACAATAGGCATAATTCAAAATAAATTCAATACACGTATATAGTCGGTTCAGATTCAAATCTTTAAATAAACAGACAGTACTACTTACTAACAGTAGGTAAACAAAACAGATCACAATAAAAAATAGCCGTGGTTTTTCACAGGACAGGCCGACCACAAAAATAATTTATGTTTTTGACCAGAACTTGGCCTGGCGAACTATCTATATACTAGCGTTACGGGGTGTTTTAAAGCGTTTGCAGCATACTATACGGTATCGAAAATGTTATACGGTATACGGTATTTTTATACCGGTCCCATCCCTAGATCCGAATCGGAATTTGGAACATTTCCAAAATCGGCTTAAAAATTTGGAATTACCTGTTTTTCACCAACAAACAGTATTGACGCATGCATGCCCTTTATAATTACTTCTCAAATCTGTTTCATCTCAACAGCAGTAACATTTGCATTTAAGACGCTTCTTGGCCATGGGTTGTTTACGCTATCCCGTGTCACGGCGGCCCCGACACCCGTGGAAGCGGTGTGTTTGTGGGTTCGAGATCTGTCGAGGCGACGGGAAATAAGTAGTCGACACAAAAAGCCCAACCCAGGCCATCGAAAGTCAGCAATGGCAAGTAGATAAATGGGAACCAAACCGGCGCTGTCTTGCACACCCCGACAGCAAAGGCGAGGGTTGTTGTTAAGGAGGCTGCCGGACCTTGTGTCTCTTCCTGCTTTTAGCAGTTCGCTACTCCTACTAGGTAACCAATACCGTCGGTAGTCCGACGAAAGGATAAAAAAAAGTTACAACAACAAAAGTCGCAACAATCAATAACTGTAACTAAAATCGATCATGAAGTTTTGGGTCGCGATCCTAGCTTAACAAACGAACAAAGGGTAATCGTTTGAATGGAGGCTGTCAGACACCCATAAACCTTCTTTCTTACATACTTCGCTTCGCTTCTTCGCCACTTTTTTATGTAATATGGAAAAGGATCCTCGGATCCCCAGTAAAAAAGGACCCCAACGCCCTACTGAAACAGCGGTTCTTTGGGCACACTCCCTCCCAGTGACCGTAGCTTAAATCTGCAAATAGTTGTAGAGTGCGAACTAGATGTACAAACATAATCCGGTATTTTTTAGCTCTAATCAGCGTGGTCGTGGGAATTATATCGATTTTAGTGAGGCTCGAAATGAGTCTGGGGGTATTTTAAGGTATGTTTTCATTTTACATGCGATAATCCGGCATCGCCGTTTGTAATAATAGGTTTTGTTCGTGCATGTAACAGGGTGGTCTGCCCTCACCCGACTTAGGCCAGACTCCCCCCGCGACGATTTTTCCGTCCCCCCTCCGGTTTTCTGACAAGTATTTTTTTGAGCAAATTTTTGCGATTTTTTACAATTTCAGACACTAAAATTGCTGGAATCGCCTGCGAAACAGCACTTTTCAGCTGTACTCGAGCCAAAATTAGCGATTTTCGACGATTTTTAGCAGAAAAATTGCGATTGCCATTTTTGAACGTTTCAGACCCAACTTCCCTCCCTTTTGTCGGATGACCCGGACGTATGTCTTTGGGGCCGGGCAAAAATGACGTCATCGATTATTGGCCATTTTCGACCCCTCCCCCTTTGTCATCGGTTGTCATCATTTTCCAAACCCCCTCTAAAAGGAAAAAATGGCGTAACTTTTTCAACCCCTACCCCTAAATCCAAAAGTTCATGCATTCAAATGAGCTAGGTTTGGGACATTTTTTAGATTCTTCTAATTATTTTCCCATCTTTAGAAACACAGTTTATTTTTCAAGTTTTCTTCGTTTCCATGTGTCTCTGTGCTCACTCGTTTCCCACTTCCTGTTCCACTCTAAGGCACAGAGGAAGCGAAGCCCTTGCAACGTCCGTTACGGGAGTGTTCAATATGTGCCTATTACCCACTCGTCTAGTCTAGTCTTGTTTTGTTTCTTCTAACCAGTAAACTCTCTTTACTACCTAGAACAGAATGCTGAAGTATTGGTTATTAACTGCCTATTGACTTTTCAAATGTTTGCAATGCTTGAAAATTGAAATTAAGGCTTTAAAATATTGAAAAAGTATAAGTAAATTCTCTAGTAAAAGCATCAACAACTTCAACTTAAGATAGAACTAGCAGAATCTTGTGCGTCTGTTATGCCTACCAAAATTTGCAGATATAAACTGCGGTCCCTAGGTAAGCTGCACATTTAAGAACCGTTTTTCCGTACAACGCTTGAATGCTTCTCTAGTGGAAGTCTGGGGATCGTTTTCGATATTACCATTTTTTCGTATTTTTTCGTGATTCCGGGGCGGTTCATTCACTCACCCCAAACGGCAAACCGCCATTTTAAGTTGAAAAGTTGAAAACTTTATTGCATACGTTGCTTTAGGCTTTAGACTTAGACTTTATAACCCTTCAAACGATATAGTCAATTTCAGACTAATCCACATGATTATACACGATTGCATAAAACATGACATATGATGAAGAGTGTCGTGTGGTGTGCAGACTACAAAACGTGAAACAATAAAACAAAATCATGCATCTAACTGTCATATAAGGCACTTAGCAAATATTTGAACGTAGCATAACTAGGAGGCATTGTCAGATAAACATAGATTTGCTCACAAACATCATTTAGCAAAGTTGGGGCTCTGTTAGTTAAACGCTCGCTTTGCTGAGTCTGTTGCAAAACCAGGACCAACAAGTTTTGGCACCGAATTTAAACGAGCAAATTTTCTCGTGTTAGAAATTTCAACTGCCCCTTCTGGGTCGCGTTCCAGGAAAAGTTTGGTAATAACAATAGACCATGTATGTATATGTATATTTTTATCTTGTTTTCTTTCCTAAGCCTAATTCTAGCAAATAATAAGTATTAGTAAACCTCCACTAAACACTAAGTCTAACTTAGTTAATTGACGTCCAGTCCAATAAAAACCGAGGAATAAGCCTGAACTTTTAAGCTAAACCTAAAAAAAACTTAAAGTTGGGGCTGCCTGCCGGCTGGCAGCTGAGAAAACTGGACTATCCCGTTCATGATGTTCCACTTTCCTTTTCCTTCATTTTGCAACCTATACCTGCCTTTTCCGGACCAGACCATTTTACCTGTACCTTTTCTTATTTTACCTCGTTTTTCAGCTTTTCATTGTTCTCTTACATTTGATTCTTGCATAGTATTTTTCGTTCTACCTTTTGTTGTGACTGTATTTTGCATTTGCAGTTCAGTTGCTGGTGTCAAAGCTTGTTTGTTTGGCACATAGTCAGTCAGGCACTTAACGCCGTTTATGGTACCGGTACCTAGGGTAGTGGTACCATATATGGTGCCCCCACCACGTTCGGCGACTGTGGTGGTACCATATATGGTGTCGGTACCATAAACGGCGTTAAGTGCCTGACTGTAGTAGACACACAGGCCCGAATTTCGCCAGCCATTTTCGCGTGCTGATCCTTTTTCTGGAAAGAGGTTTTTATGTGAGATAAACTATAACATACAATGTAGTGTCTGTATTACACATGCATCGCTGGAGTCCGGAAAAGTTACATTACGGAAACTTGCCATTACAGACATTAGGGATGTGCTCTTGCCTAAATTTTCGGCCCAGCCCGTAGCGGCATCAGCCTTAGGCTTAGGCTCAGATTTGGCCATCTGGGTGGTCGGGTCGGGACCCGTATTCTATGGCGGGGGCATTTTGACCTAGAATCGATCGCCAGAACAGAAAACATAAGCAATAATCCAAGACAAGATGCACACAACTCAGACGCATCCAGCAGTGCCGTGGCGATTGCCTTCGCGTGGTGTTGGCTAGTTGGCGTTTGGAGCTAAAAAAGTTGATATCCAATATACACATCAGATTTGCATATTGAATACTGACACCAGCAAAACTCACATTATTCATTTATATTCCTTACTTTGACGGGGAATACTTTGCAGAGATAAAATTATACAGGATCCCACGTTTAGACAATCGCAAAAAAATCCAAATGGAATTATCATAAGTTGGCTACCAGAAATAACAACAGGAAAATTTTAGCATGAAAATGATTATGGGTACAATCTTTAACATAAGCTCTGATGCAGAATTTGATGGCGAATCGAACAGTGTAAGTAAATCTTTTTGAAGTGTGCTTCTTTGCTCCGACGTTATGGTCTAAAAACTATTTTTCACCACTTGGTCACTTTTCAAAGAGGTGCTAACATAAAGTTGAAAACATCAAATCATGTGTACATTTTGAATTTCAGATTAATGGGTTAATTCGATGCTAAATAGAGCTAGGTTTCGAAACAGCAACTAAAATTCTGTAGAATCTCGCGTTTAGGCCAGGAAGTCCTTGAAAAACCGGAAAATTTACACCTTGAGGAGCAAACATATTTAATTTTGGCATCGAAACCAAAGTCTAGACTTCATTAGTTACACAGATTGCTGGGGAATCCAAAGGTGAAGTCGTTTTGCGAAACATGGCTTTGTTCAAAAGTTACAGCCGAAAACGAAAACCGGGGTGTTTCCGGCCAATTTTCAAATTTTGGCGGGAAATTCAATAATTCAAATGTGGTTACTTACTATGTGAGAGAAGGGCTATCCAACCATTATATAGTTCGAAGTCCAACAAAGTTGGGCCGACTGGTCACGTCGTTGGCTCAGTGGATAGCTCGCTGCCGCTGAGTCACAGCGGCCCCTGCATCCCTACTAGCGGCTACGTGTAGTGGGTTCGAAACCAGTCTAACTGGAATTACGTAGACGACGCAAAGCCCCACCCAGGCCACTGAAGGCTGGTGACAGCGAGTAGGTAAATGGGAACCGACTGGATCTGCCATTGCACCGAAGCCGCTCCACAAAGCCTGCCGCGTTGGAGAAGAAGATCAATGACGTCAGAAGAAACTGTCCAAGAGACCAACTATGCCGGAGCTCTCTGACATACATACCCGCGGCCAGACCACCAACACACAAAAACCCTGTTTTGAGACCAAAAAAAGGTCGCTGAAACCCCCTTTGGGCATAGGCTGAAACCCTATTTTGGATCAGAAAAATTCCCCCAGCCGAAAACCCAGCTACACGTATGATTATGTGGATGAACTTTACTGAACACAACGATTTCTATTAAATAGCTGTTTCCTGGATGGATTATTGGCCCATGCATAAAATCTTTATGCAGAAAAGCAATTTTTTTTACAAAACTTGCAGTAAATCTGTTGGGATTTTCCTTCTGGAACTCAAATTTTGTCCCAAAGTTGTCTCAAATCTGTCCGACATTTTTGATCAGGTATACTTCAAGCTGAAATTTTGTCAATGCCCACATGCTGTGCAGTATTGCGAAAACTGAAAGCCACATCGAAATCTATCCGTCCAGTCAAAAGTTACACAGCAAAAAAGTGGACAAGATCACGAAAAAAGCACGTTTTTTTCAGTTTTTCCAATTTTTCTTCGCTTGGAAGTGTCTGTCCCAGGCTGGAACATTTTAAAGGAAAGATTTTGATGTGACGAATTGAACGATAAATAAACTTTAAACTTAGAGATGCTGCCTGCTGAAATGGTTGAGAACAAATCCAAAATTTCATCATTTTTAAAATTCAACTTTTTGAAAAAAGTAGGGTTCAGAAATTGGCGAATTATGCCGTTCGCAGTGTACATACGTAACGACCTGGGAGTGCCACCATTCAATTCGATACAAAATTTTACATTACAACACGTGGTTTTAATCAAATTTGAAATAAAGTTGTAGCGCTTCTGCAGACAACGACAATTATAGCAAATTCAGATAAACAGAACAAAGCGTTAAACGCTAAAACAGTTTGGGGTATGGATGGTTTTTCGTTTACTGTCTGAGTGCTACACGCACCAAAATCTGTTGCTTGGCAAACTGACAATGATATTTTGTGGTTCGCTTCGACATGCTATCAGGCTAAATTGTGCACTGCGTCCGTTAGTTCGCAAAAATAATCTCTTAAGACAAAAATGGCGTAATATTGTACATATAGGACTGTTTTCGCCTGACTCCATTTCGGATTAAAGCTTTATCTCCACATTATTTACCACGCTTTGCAAGTAAACCGTAAGTGATGCCCGGACTCAATTTTAGGCCACCGGGTCGGGCCGAGCCGAAAAAAATCTATCTCTAGTAGAGATTGTGCAACGAATCTACGTGTACTCGTACGGCCATACCCAATAAATTTTTCGCCTTCATAAGGCAAATCAGACGATTTTTGTACGTTTTTGCCCCCGGAGACGACCTCCAGGCCCCCTCCGGATTTTCCGGTCCATGTATGCCAACGAAATGCCTGAAGTGCTGAGTCTGATGATTGTAAGAAGCTGGAGTATTAGAATTACACTAAAAGACGCGAGAGAGCGTAGAAGGCGCTGCGAGGTGTCGCGGGCGCGGCGCACAGCACGGCCAGCTGATGAAAATAAATGCGTTTCGTGTGGGTTTGTTGTTGGTGCTGAGTGTACGTTGGGCAGAGCGTTAGGCCGGCTGGTAGGTTGGCAGTGCAGTGTGCGCCGACGCCTCTACCTACTCTGCAAGTGCAGAGTCTGTCAACAGATAGATGTGTCCGCTGCTTGGCCGGTGTCACTGTTGTGGAAGATCCATTAGATGTAGACAATAAGGCTAATCGGTGCTAGTTGCTGAGTTGACAAAAGGTTCGGCCAATGAAAGATTAATGAGCTGCGAGCTCTTGGTCGTGTGTCGTGTAACTATGCTGCCACCCGTGTATAATACCGCTCGTGCATGGGCGCGTGTGCTAATCCGTCGGCTGTATAGCTGTGGAGCGGCAGGTTGCGTGGCCCGGTTTTTGCCGTTCAGAAGCCGGCGCTGCGTCATGGCAGACGGTGAAAAAAGAGCGGGTTTGTTTGCAAAGTAGCCCAACTATGACTTAGCCATTACTGTACGCGGTGGCCGACTTAAGGACTGCCGATCGGGCAAAGCGGCACTGGAGTCAAGGTTGCGCGTGCAGGAATGTGTATGGGTGGCATTAAAAACGTTTCGCGTCTGTCACTAACTGTGGCCACCTATTACGACCGCTCAATCGGGCGCGGTGCTAAGTGCCGGTGGCACGAGCAGCGGCAATCT
The DNA here is from genome assembly GCA_030248155.1 of Sabatieria punctata. Taxonomy (NCBI): domain Eukaryota; kingdom Metazoa; phylum Nematoda; class Chromadorea; order Araeolaimida; family Comesomatidae; genus Sabatieria; species Sabatieria punctata. The sequence goes on along the minus strand of JASANB010002817.1, from coordinate 11,215 downwards.
TGCGATTATGCAAACAGCCCTGCGAATTCCAGACGCGCTCGGGATCAACCCCCAAGTATGTTTGGTCTCCGTGTTGACACTGGGACATTCCGTCCGTTGTCTAGCTGCGCCGCTGCAACAGCTGACCGTAAAGGCGGTGTAGTCGCAGCTGCTGCAGCTGACACAGCGCATCGCTTTTGTGCTCCTGGCTGTGCTGCTGCGCACTGCTCGGCGTCGCTGTACAGTAGGTTTGGCCCAAGGCCTGATGGCCGGCCAGATAGCAGCGAGATGCAGGAATCTGGCAGCAAAAACGGAGGTGCGTACCAGGGCCACGTTGACCGAGGTTAACTAAGACGACGTCTACTAGTTGAGACGTTTGCGCCCGATCGCCCCGGCAGATAACGAGCGTGCCGTCTGGAATGTATGGTCGTGTCGTCTCCAGTTTCACTTTACGTCTTGATCTGCCTGCCCGCCACCCGCTCCCCACCATCCGATCTCCGGCGGCTTTTTGGGAGCCGGCCGGAAATTGCCACGGCCCGTCGGAGCACCTTGTCCTGACATACGAGCTGATTCCCTGAAAAATATTAGCAACCGCGCCGCGCAGGTAGGAATGGCCCCGGCTGAGGCAGCTGACAAGCCGGCGCAACTGTGATAGATGCGTTCGGGAGGGAAGCAACTCTGGCTTTGGCCGCCTCACTGCTACGATGTGTACGATGCTGCCCCGACCTCTCCGGAATCAATCTTGCAATTAGTGGGAGGAAAACGGTTTTCCCAGTGATCTGTCAGATGTGAACTTGGCTCTGAGATCATTGTGAAAGCTAATTTCCGGACCACACACCGACACCTCCTGCTGGCGCTCGGTAAGTACGTGTGTGTATAACCCACGCTACCTAATCTCTGGCTATATTTAGTAAAGCAGTGTTGGTTTTTCAGCCCTTTATCTGGCCCACACAGGCCGCTTTGGCAGTGCAAAAAGGTAGCCACGGGCCGTGTTTGTAGTTTGCGAACTGTAATGAACCGGTTGTCACGGGCGAAACGAAAGTAAATAGAGCTAAAACTGGATTTTATCACCCTTTTAGATCGTTTTGGGATGGGCAAAGTTGTCGGGCCGTTTTGGGTTTTTACCTACATCCGTTTTATATGCGTCGGCAATGAATGGGTGCTTAGCTTCCGAACAAGTTTGTTTGTTTTTAGCTGGGTTCGGCTCTGTTTATACACACTAAAAGCACTCCTGCTCCCCACTTCTTGCTCTGCCGCCGTCTGCTCTTAGAGATGGTTCGGCGGCCTCTGCGCGGCATTTCGGCGTTCGCTTTTAGTCACGTACTGTACACACACGCACCTTGCCAACTATTGTAGTCACCTGTGATTCAGCTGTTCTCTGAATAAACGTCTCACGCCTTTTGCAAGGGAAAATGTTATCGCCCAAAATTTCTGCAGGAAAGTTCAGATGTACACACACCGGCAAACTTTTGATTAATGTCAGCCGTTACTAATAGCCCTGAGCAGTTGTGTACACCTCAGATCCGGTGAAATAGTAGCTACGCCTCTGCTGCCTATGTTTCAAGGCAGTACAAATTGTCTTGCGTTATGGCGTTTTGTGTGCTCCTATGTTTTATGCATCGTTTGCTCATCCTGCACCTAAATGTCCTGAATGCATAAATTGTGCTGCTCATGAAACAAGTTTTCAGTTGAAACATTTAAAACATACTGTGACGCGCATTAAACGGCCGTCTAGTATGTGTTGATCGGACTTGCATTGGTCATGACGCAACGCAACTAAGTAAATATTTTGCCGGAAGAGTCTAATGAAGCGATAGCACTGCACTGCGATTTAGTCACATCTGTCATTTTTAATTAGCAGTCGAAACCTAAGACAAATGTGATGGTCCTCAAGTGACCACTCCGTCCAAGGCAAGCATCCGTCAGCCTACAGAGCAAGCAGAATGTAGGTTGTAGGTACGTACGTAGGTGTGCGCGCGTTTTTCATGAAGCAGAAGTGGAACAGCGACGGATCCAGGGTAATCTCTAGAGGGATTTGGAAACTTGTCGCATTCCGGGCTCCAGAAACGGTCGCTCCGTCCGGCTGTGTTTGTGTCTGACAGAGGCAGACCGTCTTCGCTTATCCCTTGCAATCTGACATTCAAAGTCTGCACGCATCGTGTCTGTCAGCGAAGCAATCAGAGCCACCCAAGCACGTTTGCCGTTCGGATAGGCTTGTACACAGGCTTGCGATGTCATTACTTCGGCCAAAATTTGACCGAAGCTTTCCCAGAGGTCAGCCGTAAATCCGTACTCCCGAAGGGACGCGTGATGCGAACCTAAAGTACAACTGCGTCTATCTATTTTGCACGCCAAGAACAAAACAAGCGTACCGGACTTGATTGGCTCTCCAGACGGAAGTCCTTTAGATTCTCTCTCCATATTGAAAATAATCGCGTCAATTAGTCCTGTTAACAGTTTGGCGTGACAGCGAAAGGTGGCGGCGTTTTCTTCAGGCTCATCCGCACTGCTGGCAGATTGCAAGAGACCATTGACAAAAGTGGCTTTGTAGAAGATTTCGTTGACAACAGGGTACTTCTGGGCTATTCTAGTGAAGACCTCCTCCATCAGCGGCACTGCCGACCCTTTTTCGCAGCCTGCAAATGCGTGCACTAGCGAAAACCGAGACACCAGCGGCACACTTGCCGTTCAGCCTTCTCCAGGTGATTTTGAGGCCTTTCTTCTGTAGGACGGTCAAGTTGGCGTCCAATCGAAGTGGAACGCTGGGTCGTCTGCTCTCGCGACGCGACGATTGCTGCCGTCCCAATCGATCGGCGGTCATCGGTGTGCTCTTGACATTCTCGTTCTCCAGCGTTTGCGCCAGTTTACGCTGACGCACGATTCGGTTGATTATGAACATGACTGACGACTGGGACTGGGACGGACGACCGGGCACGGTAAGCCAGAGGCAACGGCAGCAGAAATAAATGAGCGAAATTAGCCGAAGACGTCCGTGAGAGTAGAGTGCACTCGCTTGTGGGACTCAATTAGACAGTCTTCCTTCGCATACGCCGACTCAACGCTCCCTTTTATGCCTTTCTACGGCTCATTATTATTAATTTGATCGGTGGCATTATATGCTAATCAGCAAAACAATTGCGTGAGTCATCGGACGATTTTGAAACAAACAATTCAGTTGGCCTGTGATTCGGCTCAGTGATTAGTGTGACAGGCATGCAGACAGACGCGCTTTATTGCACATCACGCCGCCATGTACTGACTCTGACTGTACATATTACTTAGCAACAGTACTAGCCATACAGAAAAGCTCGGTCTACAGTACGGTAGAGCTAGTTGAAACTACTGTGTGCGTAACCAAATTTTAGCAAAGTCAAAATCTGCAAGCATCCAAACTGACCACGGGCTCACTGCCCACTACTTTAGCAGAATGCAGAGTGTGTTTCGGCACACTCAACAGATCTCCGGCTTCTAGCACCACTGCTTGTCCGTGCATTTCCATTTCAAACCGACCAGACAGCACTCCGTCGATTTTGTCCATCTGGTGCGTGTGCGGCGGGAAGACGGTGCCTGGTGGGTAGGTGTAGCAGCTGACTTGGTAGCCGCGCGATTGCAGCTTCTTTCTCATGGCTGCCTCGCTCAGTGCGCCGTCCTTCCCCTCCTCCCACTTCTCCACCGAAACGCTCATCCTCTAAACCTCTTGCAACTTCAACCTATCACAGACTGTTTAGCACAAAAATTAATTTGAGCGACAATGTACATACTGAGCAGATACTACTACGGCTGGAGATAGCGTTCCTGCATTAAGAATGATCAAAAGAAAGTTGGTGCATACATAGCTCTTAGTAAAAAGTACATTGGTACTTATTGCCAAAGAATTACGGAGCAGATGCTCATCCACATCGTACTCATCGCTCAGACGGTGGCAGATCGGGCGCATGCAGTTATACTCTATAATTGATTATAGTCAACCCTCCCTCCATCTTTATTACAAGCTCCGACAGCTAGGCCCCAATGGATCGGTGTCCACTTGTGGGCCAGCCAAATTGACATGAGGTAGGATACCTACTAACGGGCAGAACAGTGTCGGAGAGCGCATACCGTTCCACTTTTGGAAGTGTTCCACTTTTTTAGGAATGGTCACCCTAAATATTTTGTCCAACTTTTGCTCAAACCAGCTCTAAAATTCAGTAGCCAAATTCAAATTTTGTGAAAAAGTCAGCTTAGAGACGGCAAGTAGGGTCATCTCACGGTTCTGGCTCATATCAGAATACAGTTATGTTAAAATAGAGCTCAATCGAAGGCCAACGGTGTATGCCCCAGCCACCATCATCTCCTAGAACTGGAGCTACACTCTCTCAAAGTCGGGTCGGCAGGGATTTTCCGGCTGATTTTCTGGTGTCTGACAGTCACCATTAAAACGATCACCCTTCATTCCTTTCTTAAACTATGTACGTAGGATCCCGACTCGCATGTGGTTTTGTAGCTGTTCCAATGGCCTTTCAGTTTCTGGTGCTCCCGTTTCCAGATCGCAGCTGGTTAGCGAGATATTAACCGAAAACCACAAAATTTTCGAAAATGCCACTCCATTTTTTTCGAAAAATCGTTATAACTTTTTCTGCAAAGGCCCTGGCAAGCTAATGTTTTAACAAAAGTTAGACATGAGCTGGCCAAACAAAATTAGCACACTAAAGTGTGCCGTTTGGGGAGACGGGGTGTTTTGGCCTCTCAAATGTGCCCAAAAAAATTGTTTCCGCAAAGCTTAATGATTAATATACTGTTCGATGCAGGTTTGTGTGCTAAGTTCGGAAATGCATTCCGTTTAGCTAGCTTCGCTCTGGATCGGGAGAAATCTACATTCAAAGTCGCGACTGACAGTATTTCTCAGGTGCCACTACGTACTCATTAGCATAAACTTAAACGGTGTTACAATGCAGTTTTTCTTGTGTAGTTTAACCTGTTGATTCCGAAAATAACAATATTTTTACTCTACGCTGCCTAGTTTTGAAGATATGGGGGTTTTAATGATGGGCGAAGAAAACGAGTGCACTTGATATAAATGTGCTCCTTTGAAAGGAGACACAATTCAGTCGCATGTAGAGTACAGTACAAAGCCATAAAATTTTTATCACCTATTGCAGTTTTTGCCACTGACTTCGCTTGACATCTGTCTGTTTTTCAATCTGACCACTAATGAGCCATTTTTATACAATGTAGTTCTTATGTCCGCATACTCAGACAATAGGTTATCTTCAAAGCTAGGCAACGTAGAGGAAAATATTGTTATTTACGGAATCAGCAGGAAAAATTAGATAAGAAAAACTGCATTGTACCGCGATTTATGCTCATACTAATGAGTAGTGTCAGCCGAGAAATACTGTCGGTCACGAGTTTCAATGCAGATTTCTCCCGATCCAGACAGAATCTATCTAAACGGAATGCATTTTCAAACTCATCACGCAAAACTGCATCGAACTTTGACTAACCACTAAGCTTTGCGGAAAAAAATTTTTTTCGAGCACCTTTGGGAGGCCAAAATAGCCCCCTCCCCTAAACAGCTCACTTTAGTGCGCTCATTTTGTTTGGCCAACTCATGCCTAACTTTTGATAAAACATTAGCTTGGCAAGGCCTTTGCTTAAAAAGGTATAACGATTTTTCGAAAAAAAGGAGTGGCATTTTTCGGAAATTTCGTAGTTTTCGGTGAATATCTCACTAACCAGCTGCGATCTAGAAACGGGAGTAGCAGAAATCGAAAGGTCATTGGAACAGCTACAAAACAACAGGCGAGTCGGGATCCTAGCTTAAGAAAGGAATGGAGACTGTCAGGCACCAGAAAATCAGCCGGAAAATCCCTGCCGACTCAAATTTGAGGGAGTGTAGCTCCGGTTCTAGGGGGTTGTTGGTGGCCGGGCATGCACCGTTGGTCTTCGATTGAGCTCTATTTTAACATATTTTGATATGATCCAGATCCGTGGGATGACCCTACGTACCTGTCGCTTCTCTTCGGCACCTAAGCTGACTTTCTCGCAAAATGCATCTTAAATTTAGAGTTTTTATCAGCTTCGCCGGTTATTCGTGTTCCTGACGCAAAAGGCCTCACAAATTCCAGATCCAGAGTAGGTATAGGTAGTGGAAGCAAAAAATAAGACAAGAGTACAACTATCCTAAAATTTTGCGACCTAGATAACAAAAATTAAGTCAGATTCAACCAAATCTTTGTTATACATATCCACATTGCCAGACACACCGATATACTGTACCGACTCAGGATTTTGAATAGAAATAAATAATTAATTACTAACTGATCTAAAAATCCAAAAAATTATCATTTTTAAATTAGGAATGGAATGGAACCGCATAAACAGAACTACCTACCTAATCAGCCACTCCACGTCTTCTTTATAAGCTTCTGTAGCTACTAATACCCAGTTCATGCAAGATTACTCGTCGGAACGTCTGTTTTTTTCTTTCTACCATCATGCCGAAGGTGGTAATGATACTGATAATACTACATGATTCAGGCTGGCGCCGTCGTGTTCATTCTATTACCACACGCACTATGTATGAACAGTGAACGTTGTTTGTCGTTCTTAATTCAACCAAACACAGTACGACGCTGAATGCATGTATTCTCAGCGCTTCATCGTGCAGCCAAGCGGTTTAGTGCGTATGTGCATTGGCAGCAGCGATAAGTATCATTCAACAATCAAGTCTTGTGTGTCGGCGTGTTGAGGAGTTATGCGGCGTTTCTTCTTTCGTTTCCGACGCATCTTATAGGCACCGTCTCCTTCTGCAACACTGGTTACGGTAGGTGCTATGGGAGGCAGTCTGGTTGGACGCACTGAACCGCTGAGGCCGCCTACAACTTGCAGACTGAGTTAGAGACGATTGCGGCTGTCGTACCGTCGTCATCTGCTTGTTCTTGCTCGGTCAGAGTTCTGATATTGCGAGCCAAGGCTTTGGGGCTCATGTTTATGATGGCTCCCAGCTGTGAAAGAAATCTCTGTCTTTGTTCCTAAAATTAGTAGCAGTATGCGTACGTACAGTACATCCCATCCCAATCTCTCTGTTCGTGTTCGCCTACATACTGAAGAATTATGATTATTTGCAGAGTGTCTTTTGTGTTTTGTATCGTGCGGCCTGTCTTTCGTGTGTATTTACTTTTGGTGTTGTGTTTCTACTAGTGGCCATAAACTTCGTTTCATTGGTGCCGAGACCCGGGACCCAGCGGGACATCCAAAGTGGTTCTGTTGTTGCTCGGTTACAAGTACGTTCAGTTAAGGATGGTCCTGTGTTTCTAGAAGTTAATGAAAGAGGCAAGAGTTTTGGTTTGTGTTCCGGCGTTCAGGATGTCAAAGATGGTTTGTTGGATGTTCCTCTGAGTGGACACTCCTATTCTAAGAAAGAGAAAGAGTTAGGTTCGTTGTTGAAAGATGGCATACCTGTCGCCTCGGTTGAGTCTGTGGATATTTTGCCGTCTGAAGAGTCGGCTTGTGGTCAAAACTACCCTTCTATGGTTGGTTATGGTGTTGAGATGGTCCAAGAGGACAGACAAGCATTACTTAAGGATTTGAGAGAACGTTCGTTTGGTGATCACCTGTCTCTGGAACAAAGTGAACAATTACGACAATTGATTCTTCGCTATCTGCCTGTTTTTGCTTCTCATCGGCGCTTCGCGACAGGACGCGCAGTGGGTGTGGAGCATTCTGTAGAAGTTACGGGCCCTCCTATTAAACAGAAACGTCGACGTCTATCACCGGATCAGCAAGAAGTAGAGGACAAAGAAGTGGATCAGATGTTGCAGGAAGGTATCATTCGCCCCTCTCGGTCGCCTTGGGCAAGCCCTACTGTCTTAGTCCGCAAGAAAGATGGCACGATTCGCTTTTGTATCGATTACCGGAAGTTGAATGCTATCACCATTAAGGACGCATACCCCACGCCAAATATCGATGATCTGTTGTGTTTAGCTGGCCGAGCAAAATACATCACTTTGCTGGATGCAATCTCAGGTTATTGGCAAATCCCAATGGCTGCAGAGTCGATTCCAAAGACAGCGTTTACAACTCGAAAGGGTCTCTTCGAATTTGTGGTTATGCCGTTTGGCGCGACAAATGCAATGGCTACGTTCCAGCGCTACACCTCATCCATTCTAGAAGGTCTTGATTTCGCGGAAGTGTATGTTGACGACATTCTTGTGGCCAGTTCTACTTTCGAGGAACACCTCAAGCACTTGGAGGTTGTGTTTCAACGATTGTTGCATTTTCACCTTCGTCTCAAGCTGCCTAAGTGTCACTTCGCCCAGTCCAAAATCACTTACCTGGGTTTCGATTTAGAAAACGGATGTCTACTTCCTACGGCTAAGCGTGTTTCAGCAATACAAGATTTTCCAATCCCTCGTGATCTGCGGTCCTTGCAAAGTTTCATTGGCGTTGTCATCTACTGTAGACGGTTCATTCCGAATCTAGCCACCATTGCCGAGCCACTGTACCACCTTACTCGAAAGAACATTCCGTTCAAATGGTCTACTGAAGCTAATACAGCATTCCAGGCTCTCAAGGACCGGATCGCCCAATGCGCTGCACTTCACTTTCCATTGACCAGTAGAGACATCGAAAAAGTACAGTTTCTTCTACAAATGGATGCCTCTTCCGTTGGAATCGGTGCTGCTCTTTATCAAATCCTCCCAGACAATCAGCACGTTCCGTTGGCCTTCATTTCTCGCACGCTAAAGGGTCGCGAACGCCGACTACCTACTATTTATCGTGAGTTACAGGCTGTAGTTTGGTCACTCAAGGAGTTGGATTGCATCCTAAAGACATCAACCGCTCCCATTGTCATCCAGACTGATCATAAACCACTTTTGGCAGCTCAGAAATTATGGAAGGAATCACCTCCTAACAATGAAATTGCTTTGATGATGGATCAATTGGCCAACATTGAAACGCACTGTGGTCTGTTGTGGAAACATATTCAAGGGTCTGCTAATGTCATTCCTGACGCATTATCTCGCATCCGTGTGCTTCATTCTTTGCCTGTTCCTTCAATTTCTTCTGGTGATGTCAAGATGGCCAGTTTGGAAGAAGCCGATCGTCTATCTGCATTAGGTTTGACCAATATTGATGGTTTATGGTACTTTGAAGATGCCGAGCCTCATCGCCTGCGTTTATATGTGCCCCAAAAATTGGTCACCCGTTTATTGGATGAAGAGCATTCCGGAACAGCAGCTGGACACTTTGGAAAACAGAAGACGTTTGAGACCCTGCGACTTAAGTACTGGTGGCCGTCTATGCGCAAAGACATCGATCATCATGTTTAGTCAATGTCAAGTTTGTCAGCGATTCAACCCGGCTCAGACATCAACATCTACTCCTGCTTTTCTCCAGGTTGATAATCCGTTTGACTGCTGTGCTATTGATATCGTTCAGTACCCCAAAAGCTTTTCTGGACATGCCTACGTATTGGTTATGGTTGACTACTTCAGCAAGTATCTGTTTGCGTCAAGACTTAAGCAGCTCTCCTCTGACAAGATAACACAGAAACTCGATGAATTCTTTCACGCTGGTGTTCCCAAAAAGTTAGTCACAGATAATGCAACATATTTTCTCTCTTCTCGATTCAAGCAGTTCTGTCAACGGAAAGGTATCGAGTTGGTTCATTCTTCTCCCTATCACCCAACCGGAAACAGCATGGTCGAACGCGTCATTCGCACCCTAACAACGATTCTCAGCAAGAAGGTGGAAGACAACCCCTTGTTTTGGCCCGTAGCGTTACAAGAGTCAGTGCAAGCGTATCAAGTTTCCGTCCACTCTTCCACTGGTTTGCCTCCTAAAGATCTCATTTTCCAGACAAATCCGGATGTCTTAGCAGTTGTTCGTGATCGTCTGCGCTCTCGGCAGTTAGGCCGTCAAGAAAAGAGCCTGGAGGGTCATATTCCGAATAATTTTCAAGTTGGTGACCGCGTCTTCGTGAAGAATCACATGCGTCTGCAGCGCAAAGGTGGAAAATTAAATCGTCTTTGGAAGGGTCCTTGCGTCGTTCTTAAAGTCACTCCTTTCTCCCTGCAAGTGAAGGATCCGGATGGCCGTGTAGAGAAGGTGTCCTTGGATCACGTTAAAACATCTGCTTCAGCGGCACGGGGTCCATTCGATTCTGGGGGAGAGTAATGAAGAATTATGATTATTTGCAGAGTGTCTTTTGTGTTTTGTATCGTGCGGCCTGTCTTTCGTGTGTATTTACTTTTGGTGTTGTGTTTCTACTAGTGGCCATAAACTTCGTTTCAATACGTATAAAACAAATTTGTACGCCTTTTTGACTGTGACAGCTGGTGCCGGTCACAGACATACACACACAAGTGAGTTTATGTTTCTCTAATCTGGAAAAGATTTGTATTTGCACTCTCTACAGTGGCAGCATCAAAAGAAGAGCCAGCCAATATGAAATTAATAGCCTAGCTCACCAAAAGAGACGCGTCGAGTTGCCGCTGCAGGTCTCGATTAAGCAAGTGGCGTTGTCGTTGCAGTTCCGCTCTGGCCTGTACCTCCAATCTGTCGAGAGCTTTTTTATGTCGCGCATTCAATTTGTTTTGGTGTAATAACGTTGTAGCGAAACTAAAACCCAGTTTGTTGTCAGGTCAATCTTACGCTCTGACACCTCATTCGGTTTTTCATTGACTCGTTCAGCATTTCTTGCTCTTCCTCTTCAAACTTTGTCTCGAGAGACCTTAAAATCAATCAACAAACAACAACATGAATCAAGTTTTGCGATTTTACTTTCTCCGTTGCAGACGCTTTTCTTCCAATTTTCTGCGCAGATTGTCCATTTGTTTTTCACGAGTTTCATCTAGTCGTTTATTGAGGAGTTCAGCCTAAAGCAAAAATCGCAATTACTGGAGAACACCATCAGGTCAGACGCAAGCAACCAAGGTTTGCAACGTCTCTGTCTAACTATTGAAGGAATGCGTGATTCAGAGTGTTTGTATTGTCGAGTTATCGAGCGGTTGCGTGTGTCCGTACGTTTGAGAGTGTGTGTGTGTGTTTGTGTCTGCGTGTGTTGTGTTGTGTACGACCTTACTAGTAAAGACCTCACTTTCCTTTCACTATGTAATGTACATGTACCTGTTGCTTGTGCTCAGTCAGAAGCTGATCAATTTGCGTGCTGTCGACGGTTTCCAAATTTTTAGCTTTTTCTTGAAGTTCCAGTTCCATTGCACGCATCGACTAAATTGCTGACAGGTTTATC